>CM051244.1:155401462-155518962 GCA_027917425.1 Gastrophryne carolinensis | reverse complement strand
ATTTTCCTCCTCCTTGGGAGGTCAATCGGCTTGAACCACCCCTAGGGCAGAGGATTGGAATACAGCCTTAAAGTGGACCCAAAGTCAAAACAGACCATACGTCCCTTTCTTTTTCTCCCCTCTCCTGGAAATCCCAAGTCGGCAGGTCCATCTACTGGAATAAAAAAATGGAATAAATACTCACCCAGGAGTGGACTGTAGTTCCAGTTTGAAATGTCCCTTTGGTAGCATCCTACCTGCACAATGAAGACCTCGAATGAGCTCAACAGGGGCAGTAGGGTGATCTTAAAGCTGGCCAGTTTCTAGGCTGACAGATTCTCAGAAAAGAGGGGATAAAATTCTTCCCCCATCCTATACTGCTGCTGGGGGCATTAAAGAGCCGGCAAATGGACTATTTTTTTTTTTTTAGTAACACCTGCGTCCCCTGCAGGTGGCCGCCCTAGGCACAGGCCTAGGGTTGCCTAATAGGGGATACAGTCCTGTCTGTGCCCCTTTTCCTAGGGCTGAGCCTAACAACAGGGGTGCTGACAGCCTGGGGGCATTAAAGAGCCGGCAACTGGACTATTTTAATTTTCTAGTAACACCAGCGTCCCCTGCAGGTGGGCCGCCCTAGGCACAGCCCTGGGGTTGCCTAATAGGGCATACAGTCCTGTCTGTGCCCTTTTTCCTAGGGCTGAGCCCAATAACAGGGGTTCTGACAGCCTGGGGGCATTAAAGAGCCGGCAACTGGACTATTTTAATTTTCTAGTAACACCAGCGTCCCCTGCAGGTGGGCCGCCCTAGGCACAGCCCTGGGGTTGCCTAATAGGGCATACAGTCCTGTCTGTGCCCTTTTTCCTAGGGCTGAGCCCAATAACAGGGGTTCTGGCAGCCTGGGGGCATTAAAGAGTCGGCAACTGGACTATTTTTTTTTAGTAACACCGGCGTCCCCTGCAGGTGGCCGCCCTAGGCACAGGCCTAGGGTTGCCTAATAGGGGATACAGTCCTGCCTGTGCCCCTTTTCCTAGGGCTGAGCCCAATAACAGGGGTGCTGGCAGCCTGGGGGCATTAAAGAGCCGGCAACTGGACTATTTTAATTTTCTAGTAACACCTGCGTCCCCTGCAGGTGGCCGCCCTAGGCACAGCCCTGGGGTTGCCTAATAGGGCATACAGTCCTGTCTGTGCCCCTTTTCCTAGGGTTGAGCCCAATAACAGGGGTGCTGACAGCCTGGGGGCATTAAAGAGCCGGCAACTGGACTATTTTAATTTTCTAGTAACACCAGCGTCCCCTGCAAGTGGCCGCCCTAGGCACAGGCCTGGGGTTGCCTAATAGGGGATACAGTCCTGTCTGTGCCCCTTTTCCCAGGGCTGAGCCCAGGGGTGCTGGCAGCCGCCATATGGATGGCTGATAAGCGTATAGTGTGGCGCCCCCTACTTTACACAACAGACCCATCACCCCAGGCTACAGCCCACCTCGCCCGCCCCTAGTAAGCACGTGTAGGTCTGCTTTAATGGGGGAATGAATTGAAATGGTAAAATTAGCAGCTCGTAGGATCGTACTCTTCCTTCCTAGCACCTGTCATGGGCCGCGTGGCTCCTTTAAGAACCCCCGCTCTTCCCCCGATGCACCTGTGGCATCATTCATCTCTCTCCTCACCCTGTTATAGGATCTCCTGACATACGTGGCACCTGGCAGACATCTTACTTGTCCTTCCCCCCCCCCCCCATAATGTTTCTGCAGAGTGGGACATTCCAGCATACAGCGGATAATTGTGGCCAATCACAGCTCAGCAGCCTGCAGGAATCTCACATTTGCGCTGAGTCGGCAAAGCCGATTGGTTAATGTTACTGGTGCAGTTTTAAGGAGTCGCTAAGCCGGCACATTTTTAGGATATCCTTAAATGAGTCCAGCCAGGCCGATCGAGTCTCCATCACTACAGTTCCTTGCCTACTATAAATGGGGCCCAGACGCTCTCCTGCTATAAATGGGGCCCAGACGCTCTCCTGCTATAAATGGGGCCCAGACGCTATGCTGCTATAAATGGGGCCCAGACGTTATGCTGCTATAAATGGGGCCCAGACGCTATGCTGCTATAAATGGGGCCCAGACACTCACCTGCTATAAATGGGGCCCAGACACTCACCTGCTATAAATGGGGCCCAGACGCTCTCCTGCTATAAATGGGGCCCAGACGCTCTCCTGCTATAAATGGGGCCCAGACGCTCTCCTGCTATAAATGGGACCCAGACGCTGTCCTGCTATAAATGGGGCCCAGACGCTGTCCTGCTATAAATGGGACCCAGACGCTGTCCTGCTATAAATGGGGCCCAGATGCTATGCTGCTAAAAATAGGGCCCAGTCACTATGCTGCTGTAAATGGGGCCCGGACGCTCTCCTGCTATAAATGGGGCCCAGACGCCATGCTGTTGTAAATGGGGCCTAGCCACAAATCTGCTATAAATGCGGGCCAGGCGCTCTCCTTCTGTAAATAGGGGCAACCCTCTTCCTGTTATTGGGGCCCAGCCACTATGCTGCTGTAAGTGGGGCCTAGCCACAAATCTGCTGTAAATGGGGCCCAGGCACTCACCTGCTATAAATGGGGCCCAGCCACCTTCCTGCTGTAAATAGGGACAACTGTCTTCCTGTTGTTGGGGCCCAGCCAGTAAGCTGCTGCAAGTGGGGCCCAGGCACTCTCCTGCTGTAAATAGGGACAACACTCTTCCTGTTATTGGGGCCCAGCCACTATGCCATACCTTGCAAGTGTCCCTGATTTGGAAACACTGTCCCTCTTTTGAGTCCATGTCCCTCTTTGTTCTCATTTGTTCCTCTTTGAGGTGTAACATGCAGATCTGCAGCAATAAATGATTCATTTGCCTATTCAAAGTGTTTATATTTATGTAACTGTTCCTGTCTCCTATCCATCCCTCAGTGAGGGGGCGTGGCTTAAAGCGGACCTTCACTCTGAGTAAGAGTCTATCTTATATGTTTCCCACACCCTGTACATACAGATTGCCCAAATTAATCCGGACCTTCACTTTGAATAAGAGCCTATCTTATATGTTTCCCACACCCTGTACATACAGATTGTCCACATTAATCCGGACCTTCACTCTGAATAAGAGCCTATCTTATATGTTTCCCACACCCTGTACATACAGATTGCCCACATTAATCTGGACCCTCACCCTGAATAAGAGACTATCTTATATGTTTCCCACACCCTGTACATACAGATTGTCCACATTAAAAATCATGCTACCTGCATCTACTGTATGTCAGGCAGCCTGCAAACAGGAAGTGCCTCCTGACTGTGCTGCTCTGCATTCTGGGACTGCTGACCTTTTCCTGACCCCAGCTCTGCTCTGTCTGAGCAAAGCACAGCTATAACCCGCCCCCCTGTACCTTATCCCACTCTCCTCTCCTCAGTAAGTGTGATGCTTCTGAGTCAAGATGGCGGCGCCCGTATCCTAAATTCCTGAACAGAGTTGCAGCCCAGTGGGGGAAAGAATAATAAGTTAGTGACTAAAAACGTAAAATATATTAATTTTAGATGCTGGGGAACCGTTTTTTAAGAGTTTGGGCTTTTCGTTAAATCACGCTGAAGGTCCGGTTTAATACATCCCTCAATGAGGGGGCGTGGCCTAATTTAACAATTGTTCCTCTTTCCCACCCTGAGCACTAACAAACAGCAGAGAGTAGAGACTAGGCCGCACTTGCCTTCCTCTGGTGGGAATTTGTTGGGGCCTGTTAGTTGGGGCCCTGCGTCCACAGCCCTGTCCTTTTCCAACTCCAAGTTCTCAAGACCCCGCCTTTTTATATTAGCCCCGCCCTTTCACCTGAAGGCCCCCTGCTGGCCCCTTTCCCAAGACAAAAATGGTGACAAAGCGTCCCAACCGGGTGCTCTCTAAATTAACCCCATACAAAGACTGTACCTCAAAACAACATCCAGGTATACTTACCTTTCTTACAAGTGTTTTATTTATATTTTTATGCCCTAATAAGTGGGTCATTTGTGTAAGGACGGGGTAATTATGAACGATGCAGAGGGGTCCCTGGATAGTATAAATGGCCCGAGTCCCAGCCGAGCCCTGCTCACTGCATTCAGTGTTGCCACAATCTGGGCCCCAGTTCAAACTAGGGGCCCAGCTACCACATTATAGGTTATTATGGGGCCCCTAGTTTGTGAGGTCATGTGATGGCTGGGCCCCTAGTTTTAATTTTTTTAATTGGGCCCCGAGGCAACCAGGATAACCCCATTATTGGAAATTGAATTTAAAATTGGGGCCCAGCCATCACATGTTTTTAATTAGGGGGGCAGACACTGGGGTTGTATGGGGCCCAAAGATTCCTGATGGTGGCTCAGTTTAGTGGTAAGAAAGCAACAGGCTGATGGCGGATGTTTATGGGGCCGCTGAGAATTTTACTGCATGGGGCTATAACTGATCTGGCCTCTAATGCCATTCACAGCTTCACCCGCCCATACCTCCCAAGTGTCCCTAATTTGAAGGGACTGTCCCTCTTTTGAGTCCATGTCCCCCTGTCCCTCGTTGATCTCATTTGTCCCTCTTTGAGGTGTAACATGCAGATCTGCATCACCCATCCATCCCTCAATGAGGGGACGTGGCCTAATTTAACAAATGTCCCTCTTTCCCTCCCTGAAAAGTGGGTAGGTATGCCCGCCTTCTATGAAGGACTACTCAGAGCCCACAGGGCCCCATAGAAATGTTTTCATTTGGTCCGTGACCCAGGAAAAAAGAATCTGTCAGCATATCACACAAGTATAGAATATCTGCTAGCAGGGATAGTGGGCCAGTCATATACACTGCAAACTGCCACTTTTCCAGTTTACGGCCTACCAAGGTTAAAGCAGGCCCCTAACACCCAAAGGGCCCATATGGCTCTTTGACTTTGACTCTGGGTCTGCTTTTTTTTTTTTTAAAGCGTAATTTTTCTTTCACTCTAAACATGTCTAAAGTGGACCTTTTTTTATAGTGGGCCTGACATATTTTTTGATCCATACAATGTTTCCTGGAATTTGGGGGGCATTTGTTTCCCCTCCTCAAAATATATTAATGGTCACTTTCCGCACTGCCTCGCTGCTATATAGTACAGCAGTCATTCTTGACCATAGTTCGGCTTTAAGATAATAAAGCCACATACCTGACCGCCGCATCCCTCCCTTATGCCACTGGGGGGGGGGGGGCGGGCTCTAAATTGGGTTTAGCACAGGATGAGGGAGGGATGGGTGGAGTGTTACAAAGCGCTTGGAATAAAGCCTCCAAAAAACTAGCTAGACTGCATCTAAACCCAACTGAGGCTGATTCCACCAACACATCACATATTATTCGTATCACAACAGTATTCGTTTTGGACTGGGGTGTCTGGGGCCCACCAGAAGAACTGACTGGGGGCCCACCCCACATTTAGAATATCACTGGCTTATACTCAGGACCCATGCACAGAAATATACTGCCCGACCGTATTGTCTTTCTGTGCCAGAAATAGACTGGCATGGGTTTTGGTGATGAAGACCCTCAAAGGGGTCCAGGGGCCCTCTGAGGGATTTTCTAGTAACCGCCTTATTTGGTAAATAAGGTTGGTTCATGTCTGTTGGTCTTAAAGAAAAGCAACCACCAGCCAAGCGCCTATGAATCTCTAGGGCAGGTGGTCTCTCTCTCAGGGGGGCATGTCCCCTGATCTCCAGCATCAAGTGAGCAATGTATATTCATTTTGGGTCATACAGAAGGTAACATCAACAAGGACCTTGAGGGATACACTGGCAGCAAGGAGAATGAGGTGACGCTAAAAGGGGTCCTCAAGGGATGCCAGTTGTGCAATAACCTAAATTATACCTTTAAGGTACACATTAATGGTGGTAGGATTAAGGTGGATAAGCTAAATTAGGTCTTTGTGGTACGCTTGTGTTGGTATTATTGAGGTGAAAAAGGCTAAACATGGTCCTTGAGGAATGCTAGTGGTGAAATAATTGAGGTGGAAAAGCTGAACAAGGTGCTTGAGGAACTCTAGCAAAGATTGAGACAGATAAAAAGAAAAGATAAATTAGGTCCTTGAAGGAAGCTAGTAGCAAGAGAATTGAGGCAAAGAAGCTAAACAAGGTTCTTAAGGGATATGAGTGGTTGGATGCTCGAAGTAGAGAATGTAAATAAGCCTTGTGGTATGTTATTGGTGGGAGGATTGAGGTGAGGAACAAGGTGTTTGAGGGACATTAGTGATGGGAAAATTGAGCTGGAGAAGCTAGAAGAGGTCTTTGATGGACACTATTGGCAGGTTGATTGAGGTGGAGAAGATAAATTAGGTCATTGGGGGATGCCATTGTTGGGATGATTGAGATAGGGAATTGAAATAAATCACTTGAGGGACATCAGTGGTGGGATAAGGTGACGAAGCTAAACAGGGTGCTTTAGGTACTGTATGCTAGGGGTGGGAGGGTTGAGGTAAAGAGGCTCCTTGAGGGATGCAAGTGGGGACATGTTCGAAGTGGTGAAGCTTAACAAGATAATTGAAAGGACACCAGTGGTGTAATAATTGAGGTGGAGAGGCTAAACGGACTTCTTGCGCCAGTGGTGGGATGAGATGGAGATGCTAAAAGGGGTCTTTGATGGACATTACTGGCAGGATGATTGAGGTGGAGAAGATGAATTATGTCCTTGATGGAAGCTAGTGATGAGATGATTGAGGTGGAGATGTTTAATATGTTTCTTGAGGGACACCAGTGATAGGATGATTGAGATAAAGAATCTAAATAAGGTCTTTGTGGTATGCTAATGGTGGGAGGATTGAGGTGACAAACCTAAGAAAAAGTCCTTGAGGGATGCAAGTGATGACATATTCGAGGTGGGGAAGCTAAATGAGCTTCTTAAGCAATGCTGGTGGTGGAATGATTGGGGTGGAGATGCTAAAAGAGGTCTTTGATGGACACTAGTGGCAGGTTGATTGAGGTGGAGAAGATAACGTTGAGGGGAGCTGGTGTTGGAATGATTCAAGTGGAGAAGTTTAATATGTTCCTTGAGAGATGCCAGTAGTGGGATGATAGAGAATGAGATAGAGAATCAAACCAAATCTCTTTAGGGATGCCAGTGGTGGTATGACTGAGGTGGAGACACTAAATGAGGTCTTTGACGGAAACTAGTGGCAGGTTCATTTATGTGGAAATGTTTAAATAGGTTCCTTGAACCAGTGGTGGGATGATCGAGATAGCGAATCAAAATAATTCCATTTATGTACGCCAGTAGTGGAATGATTGAGGTGAAGAAGCTAAAGAAGGTTCTTGAGGGATGCAGGTGGTGACATGATTGAGGTGGAGAAGCTAAACAAGATCATTGGAAGGACACCAGTGGTGGAATGGTTGAGGTGAATAAAATAAATGAGCTTCTTGAGCAATGCTAGTGGTGGGATGATTGAGGTGGAAATGCTAAAATTGACACTACTGCCAGGTTGATTGAGGGGGAGAAGATAAATTAGGTCCTTGAGGGAAGCTAGTGTTTGGATGATTGAGGTGGAGAAGCTTAATAAGTCCCTTTAGGGATGGCAGTAGTGGGATGATTCAGGTGGAGAAGCTAAACAAGGTCCTTGTGGTATGCCAGTAGTGGGATGATTAAGGAGAAAATGCTAAACAGGGTCCCTGAGGGATGCAAGTGGTGACATGATTGTGGTGGGGAAGCTAAACAAGATCATTGGAAAGACACCAGTGGTGGAATCATTGAGGTGGAGAAGAAAAATTAGCTTGAGCAAGGCTAGTGGTGGGATGATTACGATGGAGACGCAAAAAGAGGTCTTTGACAGACACTAGTGGCAGGAGCTGGAGAAGACAACTTAGGTCTTTGAGGGAAGCTAGTGGTGGGATGATTGAGGTGGAGATGTGTAATAAGTTTCTTGATGGACGCCAGTAGTGGGATGCTCGACAGAGAATCTAGATAAGTCCCTCGAGGGATGGCAATAGTGGGATAATTGCCATGAAGAAGCTAAACAAAGTCCTTGACAGTTGCTAGTGATATCATTGTTGAGGTCGAGAAGCTAAACAAGATCCTTCGAAAGACACCAGTGATGGGATTATTAAGATAGAGAAGCTAAGTAGGCTCCTTGTGGGACCCTAGTGGTGGTAAGGTTAAGGCAGAGAAGTGCTTGAGGGAGGCTAGTGATGGGCGGTTTGAGCCGGAGAAGCTAAAAGAGGTATTTGAGGGACATGGATTAATTGGGCTGGAAAAGCTAGAAGAGGTCTTTGAGGGACTCTAGTGGTGGGTTGATTGAGGTGGAAATGCTAAATTAGGTCCTTGAGGGTTCAAAGTGGTGGACTGGTTGAGGTGAAGAAGTTAAATTAGGTCCTTTAGGGACTCTGGTGGTGGAATCTGTGCATTACAACAAAGGGATCTCTTTCTCCCTGCTGGATAGTATTATAAAGAATTTATTTTGGGAAATGCCCAGAAGATAAACCTTGGTGGATTGTTTTTTCAGAAGATAGCAGTAGGGAAACCATTCGAGTTTACCTGCATTTTATGAAGTGGAGTGGCCCTTTAAATAACCCATAATTCAATCCTATACAAACCCTCTCTCCTCTGATAATAATTGTTGTACACACTGTAGCACCCTGCGGAGAAGCTGCTTGTAAAAATAGTGAGGGCTCTAAGATTACCCAGCTGGATTCCCAGCACGGACATGGGCTCGACGCTTGCACCCTCTCACCTTTCAGTACAGTATGTGCTGCTCACTTAGGCCGCTTCCTGCACAGTAACCTCGCCTTTCCAGGACACTGCATGGCCGCACGGATGCCACGACTGAGCCTGTCTTAACTTTCCTGCTTGAGAATGATCTTAGCACATTATCTCTTTATGTGTGATAAAAACACAAGTATCCCTGGAAGGGCTGAATTCCAGGCACGGCAATGGGCTTGACGTTTGCAACCTTCCACGTTTCAGCACAGTTACCTCCCTGTTTCAGGATACTGTATGGCCTCACGAATGTAATGATTGATCCCACCTTTGTTTATTAGATAAGTAACATTGTGAGGCCTGATGCCATCTCCATCTTACTGGAGCTCCTCCACCTCAAGCTCAAAAATTCCTGCTCAGGAATGATTTTACCAAGTACATTTTTTATTAGCGATAAGAGTTGGGAGAAAGTTTGATGAGCCCTAACTGTAACAGTTGTCGTAACATATGTCGTAATACAAACAACAGAAGCACCACCACTCACACAAATTCTAATAATAGCAACAACAACAGTAGCAATAGTAATGCTACTAAAAATAGCACCATCAATATTAGTAACCCAACTATTCTTAACTGAAGCAGCTGTAAATTGGCCACTGCTAATAATAACAACTACAATGGCATCGGCAACAACAACAGCAGTGATAACAACACTGCTCAGACTGGGAGGTGTGGCCTCCACACTGCGGCATTATTCAAATGATTCAGCTTGAGAGGCAGTGAGAGTCTCCTCACTCGGCACTCAAAAAAAGCTAAACAAAAACTATTCTTCCCATTTCAACAGGTATTAATAATTAATAATATTTTATTAATAAAGTTTGGAAATAAGAGCAGCCTATGGGAATTCAAATAAAATTGTAAGCAAGAGTAAGAGGAAGACCCTCAGAGGCTCTCGCCACCTTGCAGAAGGAAAATCTTTTAAATAACCCCCTATAGATAACCACCACAGATAAAGCAGCTGTTATAACTACTACTACTAATAATATTAAAAAATAACTAATACAAATACTTATAATAGTAAAGATAGTAAAGATAATGCTATTATTAATATTATAATGTAATGATAATTAAAATAATGACAGAAGTTAAGGTAATGGTAATAATACACACAGCAGAAAATGATGCTGCCGAACCTGCTGCTTTTTTAATTGTTATTATTATTATTATTATTATTATTATTAGTAGTAGTAGTAGTAATAGTAATAATAATATATTATTACCGGTATATTATTTTATATTATATGCTTATAATAATAATTATTATTATCATATGATAATACATATGTAATAGTAATAATAATTACATAAAATAATAACAATATAGAGAAAATGTAAAGATAATACTATTAATTATCACATCAGAATTAAATATGATTATTATTCATCATTATAACTCTATTATCACCACTGCTATCCCTACTACTACTACCACTACTACTACTAATAATAATAATAATAATAATAATAAAATAATAATGAAATGTTTTTAGTAATGTGCTGTACCATGATACAAATTGTAACAAAAACCCTTCTCTGGATCGCCCAATCCACTCACCTTTTCCCAGAGGCCTTGCCACATCTCCAGGTAGGCACGCAACCAAGCCAGGCCCTTCTAAATGGCCATGTGTGCACGCTCACAGTTAGAGGAGGGAGCAGGTATGTGGCTGGCGGCACTTGCTCCATGCAGATTTCTAAGGAAATATGAATGGAATGAGCGCTGCTGCTGATTGGCTGAGCATTCCATAACTGCACCGTGGGAACGCGTCTTATTCCTGCCTATAAAATAATATAAATAACATAATAAAAAAATAATAACAATAAAATAATAAAATGTGTATACATATATATATATATATATATATATATATATATATATATATATATCAATGTTATTATTAGTAGTATTATATTAATAAAGATTTTAATATTATGGACCTCCAGCAGACTTGTCAATTTAAGCTCGAGAGTATCTGACTCTAAAGAGTTTCCATATACAGGAGTGCAGTTATTTATTTCTTTTTTTTTTTATTTTGTGGTGGAATTTATAACGGACTGAACAGTTGTCACTCACTTATATGCAGGTAAAGCGACACTGCACTTTGCACATACATTATACTGTAATGTCCTGTATGTACTTTAAATTATTATCCATAGTAGATTTTTATTTCTGGTATTACACTTTAATTTTATCTAAATATAATAATAATAATATATTTTATTACCTTTAGTTTCTATACACTGTGTTTGAGGTTTTGAACAGATATACTATTTTTATATACAGTAAAAAATGGGTAAATAATCTATTGATCTGAATAACATAACTATAATAATAATTTATTTTAATCTGGACCTCATTAGGGCTTTATTTTATATCGGGTATGTGCCAGCTTCTCCTCTAGTCATCTGTTTAAGATGTCTGTTTTTTATTTTGTCTATTTTTGTTGTGTGTGTGTGTGTGTGTGTGTGTGTGTATATATATTTGTTCGTAGACCTTAATAAGCTTACATTATAATGAAACAAGTGCAAGCTTCTAAGAATTTGCGTATTTTAATTATATGTATAATGATATAATATTCTAATATATATAATCATATATATTAAGTTTCAATACACTGTATTTAAAGTTTTGAACAGACATCCTAATGTTATATAAAGGAAAAACGTTTAAAAATTCTATTTATCTAAATAATGATAAATGAATCAATAATAATTATAATATAATAATAATAATAATAATAATATTAACAATAATAATGTATTTTATTAGTACCTATTAGGGCTTCATTTTATTTCAGGGGTGTGTGATCCATTTTCTGTTTATGTAACAGAATATAATATATAAACAAAAATAAATATCTATATTATTTTATTATATAATAAATTACCTTGTATTTCTCTACACTGTGTTTGAGATTTTTGAAAAGATATACTATTCTTAAATACAGGAAAATGGGAAAATATTAAATGTATCCAAATAATATAATAATAATAATTGCTAACAATAATAATAATAATAATAATAATAAATAATAAAACAAAACGCAAACAAAAAGCGCAAAAGCAAGCTGCAAAACCCATGCCGCAAATGCGACCAAACCATTGTGAATGTAGCCTATATCAAGTGTGTGTGAGCGTCTCATGTAGTTTCTGTGTAGGATGTATTTTATTTTGTTTATCGATGTTTCTATTTTAGTATAATTATAGTTCATCTCTCTCCATCATGGGCTTTTATTAGAATGTGTTTTAAGAAAAGGTGCTGGATTAGCTGGCAGTGTGCAGCTATTTCCCTTCCTCCCATCATAAAGGAACTAGTGTTTTGTAGAGGCATCCCACATTGGGACACCTTTAGTGGTGAATTCAGGTCCGCATTAATAAACACCCTATAAGGGGCTGTTACTTGTCTCACCCATTCTGTCCCCTGACCCGGAAAACTGTCACATCTCTAATCTAACAGATTAGAGAAACTCTCCATATGCACTGCATGGGTATCCATTAAAGAATAGAGAGCTCTCCAAATTCAGTGCACAGGTATTCATTAAATATTACTAGTATTATTATTATTAATAATAACAATAATGATAATAACAATAATTTATGAATAATATTATAATATTATTGCCAGTATTATTATTAATATTATATTATTAATAATATTAAAGAATAGAGAGCTCTCCAAAGTCAGTGCACAGGTATTCATTAAATATTACAAGCATTAATATTATTATTATTATTATTATTAATAATAATAATAATAATAACAATTTATGAATAATATTATAATATTATTGCCAGTATTATTATAAATATTATATTATTAATAATATTAAAGAATAGAGAGCTCTCCAAATTCAGTTCACAGGTATTCATTAATTATTATTATTATTAATAATAATAATAATGATAATAATAATATATATTATTAGTAGTAATATTATAATATTATTGCCTGTATTATTATTAATATTATATTATTAATAATATTAAAGGATAGAGAGCTCTCCAAAGTCAGTGCACAGGTATTCATGAAATATTACAAGCATTATTATTATTATTATTATTAATAATAAAAATAACAATTTATGAATAATATTATAATATTATTGCCAGTATTATTATTAATATTATATTATTAATAATATTAAAGAATAGAGAGCTCTCCAAATTCAGTGCACAGGTATTCATTAATTATTATTATTATTATTATTATTAATAATAATGATAATAATAATATATATTATTAGTAGTAATATTATAATATTATTGCCTGTATTATTATTAATATTATATTATTAATAATATTAAAGGATAGAGAGCTCTCCAAAGTCAGTGCACAGGTATTCATTAAATATTACAAGCATTATTATTATTATTATTATTATAATTATTATTATTATTATTATTATTAATAATAACAATTTATGAATAATATTATAATATTATTGCCAGTATTATTATTAATATTATATTATTAATAATATTAAAGAATAGAGAGCTCTCCAAATTCAGTACACAGGTATTCATTAATTATTATTATTATTAATATTATTATTATTATTATTATTAATAATAATAATAATAATAATAATAATAATAATGATAATAAGAATATATATTATTAGTAGTAATATTATAATATTATTGCCTGTATTATTATTAATATTATAGTATTAAAAATATTATTGCCAATAATGTATTAATGAGTTTTAAGGTGGGGAGAAATCTAACTGACACTGGGCAGTTAATCAAGGTAGCGGCCGGAGTTTAAATAAAGCTCGGAGTCGCCCTTTATAAGGCATGCCGGGATGCATCGGGCAACTCGTCCTCTCCGGCTCCGGTAACTGCGTCAGGTCCAGCCAATGGGGAGAGGGTCCGGCCTATGGCCATAAAAAGGGCTAATGGGCCGATGTGTTGAGTGGCGCTGGCTCGGCATTCCGCCGCCTCGGCGCTCTTCGGGTTACAGCGTGAAATGCACCATCAGGGAAAACGTGGCGGGGGCGCACTCCTTGGCTACTGATGGCCTGAGCGCCGAAAAAAGAAGCCGCTGACCCCAAAAATAGACGCTTTTATAAGGTCTGCCTGTAACGGAACCATCCTGGCCACCGCCGCTGCTTCCATAACCAGCAGCGAGACACCTTTACCTTGTACAGCGCCCCTCAGAAGGACTGCGCTATAAATATCATCTGCAATATGTGCCAACCAAACTGTAACTTTCTGTGGGGCTGAAACAAAACTAATCCGGGTGCCCCCCCTTATTCAAGTGGTGCCCTAGGCAGGTGCCCTGCATGCCATACCCTTACCCATGTCTCGCATGTGTTGCAGGGCAGTGCTGTGAGAGATCAAGGCTGTGCAGAGTAAGAGGAGTTCTTTGCTAATATCTTACAGATAGCCCTTATAAATATTATTATTACTAATAATAATATTAACTCGACTTTGTAATCTTGTGTCAGGTTTACTGTTATTTTCTTATCAGTAAAATATTAATAAAAAATAATAAAAATAAAAAATGATAAGAATAAGTTGACTTGTGATCTTGCGGCGTATCTACGCTTGTTTTGTTGTTAGTAAAATAATAATAAAAATACTATTTATACTAATAATAATAAGCTGACTTGGTGAGCTCTCGTCGCGCTTACGCTTTTTTTCATGTTAGTAAAATAATAATTAATACTAATAATAATAAGGAGAATTTGTTATCTCGCGTCACATATACGCTTGTTTTCTTGGTTGTAAAATAATAATAAAAATACTATTTATACTAATAATAATAAGCTGACTTGGTGAGTGCTCAGCGCGTTTACGCTTCTATTCACATCAGTAAAATAATAATTAAACTACTCATAATACTAATAATAATAACGAGAATTTGTTATCTTGCGTCACATATACGCTTGTTTTCTTGGTTGTAAAACAATAATAAAAATACTATTTATACTAATAATAATAAGCAGAATTTGTTATCTCGCATCACGTATACGCTTGTTTTCTTGTTAGTAAAATAATAATTAAACTACTCATAATACTAATAATAATAAGGAGAATTTGTTATCTCGTGCCATGTAAAAGCTTGTTTTCTTGGTTGTAAAATAATAATAAAAATACTATTTATACTAATAATAATAATCTGACTTGGTGAGTGCTCAGCGCGTTTACGCTTCTTTTCATATCAGTAAAATAATAATAAAACTACTCATAATACTAATAATAAGCAGAATTTGTTATCTTGCGTCACGTATACTCTTGTTTTCTTGTTAGTAAAATAATAATAAAAATACTATTTATACTAATAATAATAAGCTGACTTGGTTAGGTCTTGGCGCACATACGCTTCTTTTCATGTCAGTAAAATAATAATTAATACTAATAATAATAAGAAGAATTTGTTATCTCGCGTCACATATACGCTTGTTTTCTTGGTTGTAAAATAATAATAAAAATACTATTTATACTAATAATAATAAGCTGACTTGGTGAGTGCTTAGGGCGTTTATGCTTCTTTTCATATCAGTAAAATAATAATAAAACTACTCATAATACTAATAATAATAAGCAGAATTTGTTATCTCGCGTCACGTATACGCTTGTTTTCTTGGTTGTAAAACAATAATAAAAATACTATTTATACTAATAATAATAAGCAGAATTTGTTATCTCGCATCACGTATACGCTTGTTTTCTTGTTAGTAAAATAATAATTAAACTACTCATAATACTAATAATAATAAGGAGAATTTGTTATCTCGCGTCACATATGCGCTTGTTTTCTTGGTTGTAAAATAATAATAAAAATACTATTTATACTAATAATAATAAGCTGACTTGGTGCGTGCTCAGCGCGTTTACGCTTCTTTTCATATCAGTAAAATAATAATAAAACTACTCATAATACTAATAATAATAAGCAGAATTTGTTATCTCGCGTCACGTATACGATTGTTTTCTTGTTAGTAAAATAATAATTAAACTACTCATAATACTAATAATAATAAGCAGAAATTGTTATCTCACGTCACGTATACGCTTGTTTTCTTGTTAGTAAAATAATAATAAAAATACTATTTATACTAATAATAATCAGCTGACTTGGTGAACTCTCGTCGCGCTTACGCTTCTTTTCATGTCAGTAAAATAATAATTAATACTAATAATAATAAGGAGAATTTGTTATCTCGCGTCATGTATAAGTTTGTTTTCTTGTTAGTAAAATAATAATAAAAATACTATTTATACTAATAATAATAAGCTGACTTGGTGAGCTCTCGTCGCGCTTACGCTTTTTTTCATGTCAGTAAAATAATAATTAATACTAATAATAATAAGGAGAATTTGTTATCTCGCGTCACGTATACGCTTGTTTTCTTGGTTGTAAAATAATAATAAAAATACTATTTATACTAATAATAATAAGCTGACTTGGTGAGTGCTCAGCGCGTTTACGCTTCTTTTCATATCAGTAAAATAATAATAAAACTACTCATAATACTAATAATAATAAGCAGAATTTGTTATCTCGCGTCACGTATACGCTTGTTTTCTTGTTAGTAAAATAATAATTAAACTACTCATAATACTAATAATAATAAGCAGAAATTGTTATCTCGCGTCACGTATACACTTGTTTTCTTGTTAGTAAAATAATAATAAAAATACTATTTATACTAATAATAATAAGTTGACTTGGTTAGGTCTCGGCGCGCATACGCTTCTTTTAATAATAAGCAGAAATTGTTATCTCGCGTCACGTATACGCTTGTTTTCTTGTTAGTAAAATAATAATAAAAATACTATTTATACTAATAATAATAAGCTGACTTGGTTAGGTCTCGGCGCGCTTACGCTTCTTTTCATGTCAGTAAAATAATAATTAATACTAATAATAATAAGGAGAATTTGTTATCTCGTGCCATGTATAAGCTTGTTTTCTTGTTTGTAAAATAATAATAAAAATACTATTTATACTAATAATAATCAGCTGACTTGGTGAGCGCTCAGCACGCTTACGCTTCTTTTCATATCAGTAAAATAATAATTAAACTGCTCATAATACTAATAATAATAAGCAGAATTTGTTATCTCGTGTCACATATACGCTCGTTTCCTTGTTAGTAAAATAATAATAAAAATACTATTTAGACTAATAATAATCAGCTGACTTGGTGAGCGCTCAGCACGCTTACGCTTCTTTTCATGTCAGTAAAATAATAATTAATACTAATAGTAATAAGGAGAATTTGTTATCTTGTGTCACGTATACGCTTGTTTCCTTGTCAGTAAAATATTAATAAAAAATGATAATAATAATAATGATAATAAGTCAACTTTGTAATCTCTTGTCAAGTTTAACGTTGTTTTCTTGAGTAAAATTACAATTATAATAATAAATAAGATTAATTGTAGCAATAATATAATAAAAAGTTTGATAAGCCTTGCGCTGTGCCGACCCGCCGGCCGAGAGGGAGCGTGGGCATAGCGTTGCCTCAAAAAGTGCAGGTGCACTGACTCCCGACATGGGGGGTATCACACAGTGGGGCATTCCCGATTGGGGTGCCCCGGGGGCAAGGACCAAAACCCAGATAGTAAAAATCCTGGGTTTTGGTCCACTTAACAAGTCCTTCTGCTTACTATTATTTGTAACATTGTTATTCCTATTATTATTATTATTATTATTATTAGTACTAGTAGTAGTAGTAGTAATAATAATAATTATTATTATTATTAATAATAATAATAATAATAATAATATATATATATATATATATATATATATAATATAATAGTATTGCTATTATTTCATATAGCACCATCATATGCCGTGGCGCATTACATAGTGGTAAATGCCAATAAGGCTGGTCCAGTCTAATGTGAGCACTGAGGGTATCACTAAACATACAGACAGTGGGAACCTATCCAGCAGTTACAAAGAACAATAGAAGGGGAAGCTCGACCCAAGAGCTTGCAATCTAAAGGGGAGGCAGGTGAAGGGAGCGCGGCTGCGGGTGACAGAAGTCAGACCCTTTAAGACAGATCCCTAAGGGAGTTTTTGGGGACAGGACACATGACGGTGAGCTTTAAGGCACAGGAGACGTTATTAGGCACAGGGAGCGCTGAATGGCATGTGGAAGGGAGAGACTGAATCAACCCCAAGGTAGACAATGAAAGTCAATGGCAGTTTCCTCTCCTAAAAAACAAAGTGAGAATTCTCACCTGGCTCTGAATCGACCCCAATGATTTATTATAGCATGTGCTGCAATATGTCTTCCACCACCACGGCCTAACCCATCCTCCTGTCTCTCCCCCTCTTCCCCCATCTCCCCCTTTTGTCTTTTTCCCTAGTTAGCTGCCCAAGTCCTGGAAGATAAAGGTGTGGGATTTGGCCTCGTGGACTCCGAGCAGGACGCCGCAGTAGCCAAGAAACTTGGTAAGTCCAAAGATGATTGCCACTTGTAAACTCTTCCCCCTCCTGTATTCCCTCTTATACCCTAATAGAGTGTAAGCTCTTCTCCTTCTGTATCCTCCCTTATACCCTAATAGAGTGTAAGCTCTTCTCCTCCTGTATCCTCCCTTATACCCTAATAGAGTGTAAGCTCTTCTCCTTCTGTATCCTCCCTTATACCCTAATAGATTGTAAGCTCTTCTCCTTCTGTATCCTCCTTTATACCCTAATAGATTGTAAGCTCTTCTCCTTCTGTATCCTCCCTTATACCCTAATAGATTGTAAGCTCTTCTCCTTCTGTATCCTCCCTTATACCCTAATAGATTGTAAGCTCTTCTCCTTCTGTATCCTCCCTTATACCCTAATAGATTGTAAGCTCTTCTCCTTCTGTATCCTCCCTTATACCCTAATAGAGTGTAAGCTCTTCTCCTTCTGTATCCTCCCTTATACCCTAATAGATTGTAAGCTCTTCTCCTTCTGTATCCTCCCTATATACCCTAATAGAGTGTAAGCTCTTCTCCTTCTGTATCCTCCCTTATACCCTAATAGATTGTAAGCTCTTCTCCTTCTGTATCCTCCCTATATACCCTAATAGAGTGTAAGCTCTTCTCCTTCTGTATCCTCCCTTATACCCTAATAGATTGTAAGCTCTTCTCCTTCTGTATCCTCCCTTATACCCTAATAGAGTTCTCCTCCTGTATCCTCCCTTATACCCTAATAGAGTGTAAGCTCTTCTCCTTCTGTATCCTCCCTTATACCCTAATAGATTGTAAGCTCTTCTCCTTCTGTATCCTCCCTTATACCCTAATAGATTGTAAGCTCTTCTCCTTCTGTATCCTCCCTTATACCCTAATAGAGTGTAAGCTCTTCTCCTTCTGTATCCTCCCTTATACCCTAATAGATTGTAAGCTCTTCTCCTTCTGTATCCTCCCTATATACCCTAATAGAGTGTAAGCTCTTCTCCTCCTGTATCCTCCCTTATACCTTAATAGATTGTAAGCTCGTCTCCTCCTGTATCCTCCCTTATACCCTAATAGAGTGTAAGCTCTTCTCCTTCTGTATCCTCCCTTATACCCTAATAGATTGTAAGCTCCTCTCCTTCTGTATCCTCCCTTATACCCTACTAGATTGTAAGCTCTTCTCCTCCTGTATTCTCCCTTATACCCTAATAGAGTGTAAGCTCTTCTCCTCCTGTATCCTCCCTTATACCCTAATAGATTGTAAGCTCGTCTCCTCCTGTATCCTCCCTTATACCCTAATAGAGTGTAAGCTCTTCTCCTCCTGTATCCTCCCTTATACCCTAATAGAGTGTAAGCTCTTCTCCTCCTGTATCCTCCCTTATACCCTAATAGAGTGTAAGCTCTTCTCCTCCTGTATCCTCCCTTATACCCTAATAGAGTGTAAGCTCTTCTCCTCCTGTATCCTCCCTTATACCCTAATAGAGTGTAAGCTCTTCTCCTTCTGTATTCTCCCTTATACCCTAATAGAGTGTAAGCTCTTCTCCTTCTGTATCCTCCCTTATACCCTAATAGATTGTAAGCTCTTCTCCTCCTGTATCCTCCCTTATACCCTAATAGAGTGTAAGCTCTTCTCCTCCTGTATCCTCCCTTATACCCTAATAGAGTGTAAGCTCTTCTCCTTCTGTATCCTCCCGTATACCCTAATAGAGTGTAAGCTCTTCTCCTTCTGTATCCTCCCTTATACCCTAATAGATTGTAAGCTCTTCTCCTCCTGTATCCTCCCTTATACCCTAATAGATTGTAAGCTCTTCTCCTCCTGTATCCTCCCTTATACCCTAATAGAGTGTAAGCTCTTCTCCTCCTGTATCCTCCCTTATACCCTAATAGAGTGTAAGCTCTTCTCCTCCTGTATCCTCCCTTATACCCTAATAGAGTGTAAGCTCTTCTCCTTCTGTATTCTCCCTTATACCCTAATAGAGTGTAAGCTCTTCTCCTTCTGTATCCTCCCTTATACCCTAATAGATTGTAAGCTCTTCTCCTCCTGTATCCTCCCTTATACCCTAATAGAGTGTAAGCTCTTCTCCTCCTGTATCCTCCCTTATACCCTAATAGAGTGTAAGCTCTTCTCCTTCTGTATCCTCCCGTATACCCTAATAGAGTGTAAGCTCTTCTCCTCCTGTATCCTCCCTTATACCCTAATAGATTGTAAGCTCCTCTCCTTCTGTATCCTCCCTTATACCCTAATAGAGTGTAAGCTCTTCTCCTTCTGTATTCTCCCTTATACCCTAATAGAGTGTAAGCTCTTCTCCTTCTGTATCCTCCCGTATACCCTAATAGAGTGTAAGCTCTTCTCCTTCTGTATTCTCCCTTATACCCTAATAGAGTGTAAGCTCTTCTCCTTCTGTATCCTCCCTTATACCCTAATAGATTGTAAGCTCTTCTCCTCCTGTATCCTCCCTTATACCCTAATAGAGTGTAAGCTCTTCTCCTCCTGTATCCTCCCTTATACCCTAATAGAGTGTAAGCTCTTCTCCTTCTGTATCCTCCCGTATACCCTAATAGAGTGTAAGCTCTTCTCCTTCTGTATCCTCCCTTATACCCTAATAGATTGTAAGCTCTTCTCCTCCTGTATCCTCCCTTATACCCTAATAGAGTGTAAGCTCTTCTCCTCCTGTATCCTCCCTTATACCCTAATAGAGTGTAAGCTCTTCTCCTTCTGTATCCTCCCGTATACCCTAATAGATTGTAAGCTCCTCTCCTTCTGTATCCTCCCTTATACCCTAATAGAGTGTAAGCTCTTCTCCTTCTGTATCCTCCCGTATACCCTAATAGAGTGTAAGCTCTTCTCCTCCTGTATCCTCCCTTATACCCTAATAGAGTGTAAGCTCTTCTCCTCCTGTATCCTCCCTTATACCCTAATAGAGTGTAAGCTCTTCTCCTCCTGTATCCTCCCTTATACCCTAATAGAGTGTAAGCTCTTCTCCTTCTGTATCCTCCCTTATACCCTAATAGAGTGTAAGCTCTTCTCCTTCTGTATCCTCCCGTATACCCTAATAGAGTGTAAGCTCTTCTCCTTCTGTATTCTCCCTTATACCCTAATAGAGTGTAAGCTCTTCTCCTTCTGTATCCTCCCTTATACCCTAATAGATTGTAAGCTCTTCTCCTCCTGTATCCTCCCTTATACCCTAATAGATTGTAAGCTCTTCTCCTCCTGTATCCTCCCTTATACCCTAATAGAGTGTAAGCTCTTCTCCTCCTGTATCCTCCCTTATACCCTAATAGAGTGTAAGCTCTTCTCCTTCTGTATCCTCCCGTATACCCTAATAGAGTGTAAGCTCTTCTCCTTCTGTATCCTCCCTTATACCCTAATAGAGTGTAAGCTCTTCTCCTTCTGTATCCTCCCTTATACCCTAATAGATTGTAAGCTCTTCTCCTCCTGTATCCTCCCTTATACCCTAATAGAGTGTAAGCTCTTCTCCTCCTGTATCCTCCCTTATACCCTAATAGAGTGTAAGCTCTTCTCCTTCTGTATCCTCCCGTATACCCTAATAGAGTGTAAGCTCTTCTCCTTCTGTATCCTCCCTTATACCCTAATAGAGTGTAAGCTCTTCTCCTTCTGTATCCTCCCTTATACCCTAATAGAGTGTAAGCTCTTCTCCTTCTGAATCCTCCCTTATACCCTAATAGAGTGTAAGCTCTTCTCCTTCTGTATCCTCCCTTATACCCTAATAGATTGTAAGCTCTTCTCCTTCTGTATCCTCCCTTATACCCTAATAGATTGTAAGCTCTTCTTCTGTATCCTCCCTTATATCCTAATAGATTGTAAGCTCTTCTCCTTCTGTATCCTCCCTTATATCCTAATAGAGTGTAAGCTCTTCTCCTTCTGTATCCTCCCTTATACCCTAATAGTGTGTAAGCTCTTCTCCTTCTGTATCCTCCCCTATACCCTAATAGATTGTAAGCTCTTCTCCTTCTGTATCCTCCCTTATACCCTAATAGATTGTAAGCTCTTCTCCTTCTGTATCCTCCCTTATACCCTAATAGAGTGTAAGCTCTTCTTCTGTATCCTCCCTTATACCCTAATAGTGTGTAAGCTCTTCTCCTTCTGTATCCTCCCCTATACCCTAATAGATTGTAAGCTCTTCTCCTTCTGTATCCTCCCTTATACCCTAATAGATTGTAAGCTCTTCTCCTTCTGTATCCTCCCTTATACCCTAATAGAGTGTAAGCTCTTCTTCTGTATCCTCCCTTATATCCTAATAGATTGTAAGCTCTTCTCCTTCTGTATCCTCCCTTATATCCTAATAGATTGTAAGCTCTTCTCCTTCTGTATCCTCCCTTATATCCTAATAGAGTGTAAGCTCTTCTCCTTCTGTATCCTCCCTTATACCCTAATAGATTGTAAGCTCTTCTCCTTCTGTATCCTCCCTTATACCCTAATAGAGTGTAAGCTCTTCTTCTGTATCCTCCCTTATATCCTAATAGATTGTAAGCTCTTCTCCTTCTGTATCCTCCCTTATACCCTAATAGTGTGTAAGCTCTTCTCCTTCTGTATCCTCCCCTATACCCTAATAGATTGTAAGCTCTTCTCCTTCTGTATCCTCCCTTATACCCTAATAGATTGTAAGCTCTTCTCCTTCTGTATCCTCCCTTATACCCTAATAGATTGTAAGCTCTTCTCCTTCTGTATCCTCCCTTATACCCTAATAGAGTGTAAGCTCTTCTTCTGTATCCTCCCTTATATCCTAATAGATTGTAAGCTCTTCTCCTTCTGTATCCTCCCTTATATCCTAATAGATTGTAAGCTCTTCTCCTTCTGTATCCTCCCTTATATCCTAATAGAGTGTAAGCTCTTCTCCTTCTGTATCCTCCCTTATACCCTAATAGAGTGTAAGCTCTTCTCCTTCTGTATCCTCCCTTATACCCTAATAGAGTGTAAGCTCTTCTCCTTCTGTATCCTCCCTTATACCCTAATAGATTGTAAGATCCTCTCCTTTTTATCAGTTTACCTATGGGGAAATGTATGGGTGTAAATGGGAGCCAAGCACTGTCACTGGCCCTTTTTCTGATGTCAGACGTGGATCTTTGCCTTTTGCATGCGACCACCACTGTTGAAGATCATTTTGAGTGAAGCAATCTTAACAGTGACCACTAAGGGGCAGCCATGAATTACACACTGTTTCTTTTGAGAGTTGCATTTGCTGATAGACCACTTATCTTAGAAAGGATAGCAACAGGTAGCGCCTGGTTAATGAGAGGTAGCGACAGATAGCGACTGGTCAACGCCAGACACGGCACGCAGTTCCAAATTTATCAAGCAGAATCGGTTTAGCGACTGGAATAGCGCCATGTAGCATCTGATTCATCATTTTCAAAGCCTCTGCGCACAGCGCCAGCGTTCAGCCTTGCACAGCGCCAGGTATGACCTCTCGCTACCTGTCGCTCTCCCATACATTTCAATGGACGATCCTTTTCTTCACTTTAAACAGGTTTTTTTTTTTTTCCCCAAAAAGCACAAATAATTCTGTGACCTCTCCTGACATTGAATAAGCAGTTTTTTCACATTTTTTTCATTTTTTATATATTTCTTCAGAAATGACATCACAGCTCTGCCATTAAAGTGTTCATGTTACAATGTTGCTACAATGTAATTCCATATGTTTTCGCTTTGTTACTGGTGGATAGATGCTGAAAAACAGACTTTAATCACACCGCCTCCTGCGCTCTGGGCTTCAGAGAAGCATTTTTCAGCGCCAGAGATTTGTGAGGCTGTTTTTTTGCTGAATATGGTGTGAGTCGGTCACTATGAGCAGTCGCTAACATGCGCTCCCATACAGCGCTGTACTGGTCAAATAGCGACTCCTCACAATGTATTCAACATTACTGAACAGCGACTGAGTCGCTATAAAGTAGCGACCCGCGGCCGAGCACAGTGACTACTAGCGAGCGCTCTGAAAATGCCGCTACAGACGCTCATCTGTCGCTACCTGGCGTTAGTGATGAATCAGCCTCCCCGTCCAATGCCCAACAGAATCCCTCACAGAGGAAGGAAGAGCTTACAATCTATTAGGGTATAAGGGAGGATACAGAAGGAGAAGAGCTTACAATCTATTAGGGTATAAGGGAGGATACAGAAGGAGAAGAGCTTACAATCTATTAGGGTATAAGGGAGGATACAGAAGGAGAAGAGCTTACAATCTATTAGGGTATAAGGGAGGATACAGGAGGAGAAGAGCTTACAATCTATTAGGGTATAAGGGAGGATACAGAAGGAGAAGAGCTTACACTCTATTAGGATATAAGGGAGGATACAGAAGGAGAAGAGCTTACACTCTATTAGGGTATAAGGGAGGATACAGAAGGAGAAGAGCTTACACTCTATTAGGATATAAGGGAGGATACGGAAGGAGAAGAGCTTACACTCTATTAGGTTATAAGGAAGGATACAGAAGGAGAAGAGCTTACAATCTATTAGGGTATAAGGGAGGATACAGAAGGAGAAGAGCTTACAATCTATTAGGGTATAAGGGAGGATACAGAAGGAGAAGAGCTTACAATCTATTAGGGTATAAGGGAGGATACAGGAGGAGAAGAGCTTACAATCTATTAGGGTATAAGGGAGGATACAGAAGGAGAAGAGCTTACACTCTATTAGGATATAAGGGAGGATACAGAAGGAGAAGAGCTTACACTCTATTAGGGTATAAGGGAGGATACAGAAGGAGAAGAGCTTACACTCTATTAGGATATAAGGGAGGATACGGAAGGAGAAAAGCTTACACTCTATTAGGGTATAAGGGAGGATACAGAAGGAGAAGAGCTTACAATCTATTAGGGTATAAGGGAGGATACAGGAGGAGAAGAGCTTACACTCTATTAGGGTATAAGGGAGGATACAGAAGGAGAAGAGCTTACAATCTATTAGGGTATAAGGGAGGATACAGGAGGAGAAGAGCTTACACTCTATTAGGGTATAAGGGAGGATACAGAAGGAGAAGAGCTTACAATCTATTAGGGTATAAGGGAGGATACAGGAGGAGAAGAGCTTACACTCTATTAGGGTATAAGGGAGGATACAGAAGGAGAAGAGCTTACAATCTATTAGGGTATAAGGGAGGATACAGGAGGAGAAGAGCTTACACTCTATTAGGGTATAAGGGAGGATACAGAAGGAGAAGAGCTTACAATCTATTAGGGTATAAGGGAGGATACAGAAGGAGAAGAGCTTACACTCTATTAGGGTATAAGGGAGGATACAGATGGAGAAGAGCTTACAATCTATTAGGGTATAAGGGAGGATACAGAAGGAGAAGAGCTTACAATCTATTAGGGTATAAGGGAGGATACAGAAGGAGAAGAGCTTACAATCTATTAGGGTATAAGGGAGGATACAGGAGGAGAAGAGCTTACAATCTATTAGGGTATAAGGGAGGATACAGAAGGAGAAGAGCTTACACTCTATTAGGGTATAAGGGAGGATACGGAAGGAGAAGAGCTTACACTCTATTAGGGTATAAGGGAGGATACAGAAGGAGAAGAGCTTACAATCTATTAGGGTATAAGGGAGGATACAGAAGGAGAAGAGCTTACACTCTATTAGGGTATAAGGGAGGATACAGAAGGAGAAGAGCTTACAATCTATTAGGGTATAAGGGGGGATACAGAAGGAGAAGAGCTTACACTCTATTAGGGTATAAGGGAGGATACGGAAGGAGAAGAGCTTACACTCTATTAGGGTATAAGGGAGGATACGGAAGGAGAAGAGCTTACACTCTATTAGGGTATAAGGGAGGATACAGGAGGAGAAGAGCTTACACTCTATTAGGGTATAAGGGAGGATACAGAAGGAGAAGAGCTTACACTCTATTAGGGTATAAGGGAGGATACAGAAGGAGAAGAGCTTACAATCTATTAGGGTATAAGGGAGGATACAGGAGGAGAAGAGCTTACACTCTATTAGGGTATAAGGGAGGATACAGAAGGAGAAGAGCTTACAATCTATTAGGGTATAAGGGAGGATACAGAAGGGGAAAAGCTTACAATCTATTAGGGTATAAGGGAGGATACAGATGGAGAAGAGCTTACACTCTATTAGGGTATAAGGGAGGATACAGAAGGAGAAGAGCTTACACTCTATTAGGGTATAAGGGAGGATACGGAAGGAGAAGAGCTTACACTCTATTAGGGTATAAGGGAGGATACAGAAGGAGAAGAGCTTACAATCTATTAGGGTATAAGGGAGGATACAGAAGGAGAAGAGCTTACAATCTATTAGGGTATAAGGGGGGATACAGAAGGAGAAGAGCTTACACTCTATTAGGGTATAAGGGAGGATACAGAAGGAGAAGAGCTTACACTCTATTAGGGTATAAGGGAGGATACAGAAGGAGAAGAGCTTACAATCTATTAGGGTATAAGGGGGGATACAGAAGGAGAAGAGCTTACACTCTATTAGGGTATAAGGGAGGATACGGAAGGAGAAGAGCTTACACTCTATTAGGGTATAAGGGAGGATACGGAAGGAGAAGAGCTTACACTCTATTAGGGTATAAGGGAGGATACAGAAGGAGAAGAGCTTACACTCTATTAGGGTATAAGGGAGGATACAGGAGGAGAAGAGCTTACACTCTATTAGGATATAAGGGAGGATACAGAAGGAGAAGAGCTTACACTCTATTAGGATATAAGGGAGGATACAGAAGGAGAAGAGCTTACACTCTATTAGGGTATAAGGGGGGATACAGAAGGAGAAGAGCTTACACTCTATTAGGGTATAAGGGGGGATACAGAAGGAGAAGAGCTTACACTCTATTAGGATATAAGGGAGGATACAGAAGGAGAAGAGCTTACACTCTATTAGGGTATAAGGGGGGATACAGAAGGAGAAGAGCTTACACTCTATTAGGATATAAGGGAGGATACAGAAGGAGAAGAGCTTACACTCTATTAGGGTATAAGGGAGGATACAGAAGGAGAAGAGCTTACACTCTATTAGGGTATAAGGGAGGATACAGGAGGAGAAGAGCTTACAATCTATTAGGGTATAAGGGAGGATACAGAAGGAGAAGAGCTTACAATCTATTAGGATATAAGGGAGGATACAGAAGGAGAAGAGCTTACACTCTATTAGGATATAAGGGAGGATACAGAAGGAGAAGAGCTTACACTCTATTAGGGTATAAGGGGGGATACAGAAGGAGAAGAGCTTACACTCTATTAGGATATAAGGGAGGATACAGAAGGAGAAGAGCTTACACTCTATTAGGGTATAAGGGGGGATACAGAAGGAGAAGAGCTTACACTCTATTAGGGTATAAGGGGGGATACAGAAGGGAGAAGAGCTTACAATCTATTAGGGTATAATAAGTTGGAGTATAGCGCCTGTATGTTGACATGATATAATATAGGAGATGATGTGACATATGAAGTTGCTGTAGGTGTGGCCAGCAGGGGGCAGTGCTGCTCTGGCATCTCTATGGTTATTGGGGTCTTGTAATCACTTGTTAATATTGTTTATGTTATTATGGGATGTTGGTGTTGTGGAGCATTGAAATAGACTTTGGGGCTCACTTTAGTCACCTGCAACTTCGGCCTTTTTATTGTCTGAACCTGAGATCTAATGCTAGATGTTGGCGCTATTGAGTTTCGTAATGAAAGGAAAGGGGAAGCGAACAATCAAATGGGAAATAAAGGAATAACGTAACAATAGAGGAAATAAATAAATAAAAAGATTAAAGTGAGGAGAAGAAAGGAACAAGAAAAACAAAGAATAAAGAGGAACTACATTATTGACTTCAGGAAAAGGATAAACGGAAGAGAGGGAGGGAGGAAGGAAAATGAACAAGAAAGTCAGAAAGAAAGAGTCTGAGATCAAACGATATACGATGGAACTATTGAATGTTGTGATGTAAGAAGGAAAGGAGGAAATGAAAAAGCAGAAGGGGAAAAAGAATGTAAGAGAGAGAAAAAGACAAAAGCGAAAAAAAGAAAGGAAGAAAGAGAACGAAAAATAAAAGACGAAAAGAATGGGAATGGGGAGAAAGAAAAAAGAGAAACTACAGCATTGATCAGAGATGGAAATAAAGGAAGAAAGGGAAGGGAAATGAGCAACGAACATCTGAGATCAAGCACTAGATGGTGGAACTATTGACTTTTGTGATGGAAGAAAGAGGGAAAAGAACAGATAAAGACAAAAAGAATAAAAAAGACTAAAAAGATGGGAATGGAGAAAAAGGAAAATCAGAAAAATAGAGCGTGAGATCCAATGCTAGATAGTGAAACTATTGACTTTTGTGATTAAGGAATAAAAAAAAGAAAGAAATAAAGGAAGGGGTGGAAGAATTAGGAAAGGGGAAGAAAGAAAGAAAGAAAGAAAGAAAGAAAGAAAGAAAGAAAGAAAGAAAGGAAGGAATACATTGATGGAGGTAAAGGAACAAGAAAGAACAAGCTTTTTTTATGAAACCCAAGATGGTGGAACTATTGAATTTTGTGATGGAAGAAAGAGGGAAAAGAACAGATAAAGGCAAAAAGAATAAAAATGACCAAAAAAATGGGAATGGGGAAAAGGAAAATCTGAAAGATAGAGAGAGAGATCCAATGCTAGATAGTGAAACTAATTACTTTTGTGATTAAGGAATAAAAAAGAAAGAAATGAAGGGAGGGGAAGAAGAATTAAAGAAGTAAAGGGAAAGAAAAACGAAAGAAAGAAAGGAATAAATTAATGGAGGTAAAGGAACAAGAAAGAACAAACTTTTTTTTTTTACGAAACCCAAGAAATGAAGGGAGGGGTGAAAGAATTAGGAAAGGGGAAGAAAGAAAGAAAGAAAGAGAAAGAAAGAAAGAAAGATGAAAGAAAGAAAGAGAAAGAAAGATGAAAGAAAGAAAGAAGAGAATAAATTAATGGAGGTAAAGGAACAAGAAAGAACAAACATTTTTTTGGACGAAACCCAAGATGGTGGAACTATTGACTTTTGTAATTAAGGAATAAAAAAAAGAAAGAAATGAAGGGAGGGTGGAAGAATTAGGAAAGGGGAAGAAAGAAAGAAAAATGAAAGAAAGAAAGATGAAAGAAAGAAAGAAAGAAAGAAAGAAAAAAAGAAAGAAAGAAAGGAGTACACTGATGGAGGTAAAGGAACAAGAAAGAACAAGCTTTTTTTTATGAAACCCAAGATGGTGGAACTATTGACTTTTGAAATTAAGGAATAAAAAAAAAGAAAGAAATTAAGGGAGGGGTGGAAGAATTAGGAAAGGGGAAGAAAGAAAGAAAGAAAGAAAGAAAGAAAGAAATAAAGAAAGAAAGAAAGAAAGATGAAAGAAAGAAATAAAGAAAGAAAGAAAGAAAGATGAAAGAAAGAAAGAAAGAAAGATGAAAGAAAGAAGGGAATAAATTAATGGAGGTAAAGGAACAAGAAAGAACAAGCTTTTTTTATGAAACCCAAGATGGTGGAACTATTGACTTTTGTGATTAAGGAATAAAAAAAGAAAGAAATTAAGGGAGGGGTGGAAGAATTAGGAAAGGGGAAGAAAGAAAGAAAGAAAGAAAGAAAGAAAGGGGTGGAAGAATTAGGAAAGGGGAAGAAAGAAAGAAAAATGAAAGAAAGAAAGATGAAAGAAAGAAAGAAAGAAAGAAAGAAAGAAAGAAAGAAAGAAAGAAAGAAAAAAAGAAAGAAAGAAAGGAGTACACTGATGGAGGTAAAGGAACAAGAAAGAACAAGCTTTTTTTTATGAAACCCAAGATGGTGGAACTATTGACTTTTGAAATTAAGGAATAAAAAAAAAGAAAGAAATTAAGGGAGGGGTGGAAGAATTAGGAAAGGGGAAGAAAGAAAGAAATAAAGAAAGAAAGAAAGAAAGATGAAAGAAAGAAAGAAAGAAAGAAAGAAAGAAAGAAAGAAAGAAAGAAAGAAAGAAAAATGAAAGAAAGAAGGGAATAAATTAATGGAGGTAAAGGAACAAGAAAGAACAAGCTTTTTTTATGAAACCCAAGATGGTGGAACTATTGACTTTTGTGATTAAGGAATAAAAAAAAAAAAGAAATGAAGGGAGGGGTGGAAGAATTAGGAAAGGGGAAGAAAGAAAGAAAGAAAGAAAGAAAGGGGTGGAAGAATTAGGAAAGGGGAAGAAAGATAGAAAGAAAGAAAGAAAGAAAGAAAGAAAGAAAAAAAGAAAGAAAGAAAAATGAAAGAAAGAAGGAGGTAAAGGAACAAGAAAGATCAAATGTTTTTTTTATGAAACCCAAGATGGTGGAACTATTGACTTTTGTGATTAAGGAATAAAAAAAAAAAAGAAATGAAGGGAGGGGTGGAAGAATTTGGAAAGGGGAAGAAAGAAAGAAAGAAAGAAAGATGAAAGAAGGAAAGAAAGAAAGAAAAAAAGAAAAATGAAAGAAAGAAGGGAATAAATTAATGGAGGTAAAGGAACAAGAAAGAACAAACGTTTTTTTTTTTATGAAACCCAAGATGGTGGAACTATTGACTTTGGAGATGAAAAAAGAAAGGAAGGAAGAATGAAAAAAGAAGAGGGGGGTACGAAGGACAAGAGGAAAGAAGAAAGAGAGAGAGAGAGAGAGAGTCTAAGAACAAATGGTAGATAGTGGAACTATTTGTTGGAGACACTTTGCAGCAGCTTCTGCTTGTCTCTGAATGTGATTTGGGGACTTTTCGCGATTCATGGTCGGTGCGCAAGAACGATTCCGCGTGCGCCCAGGCGCAAGATTCATGACTGCATGCGCACGCCGCGCGCGCCTCTTCTTGCACCAATTTGCACCTTACACTAAAAGAAACTGCTGTTTTGCCATGCATATGCCCCGCCCCATGCGCATTCGGCCGGCAAAGCCCCTGGCCCCGACGGTTCCGCCGTGTTCTTTCTCTTTCCTTTATTGCTTCTCCATAGCGATTTGATCTCCCCATCTTCTGTGTTTTCAGCAAAGCTCTATTCTCCATTTCGGAGCATATTCTCTGTGCTCTCCATTTTTTGGGGAGATAATCCGATTGCAGTTAACCCTTAAAGTGGACCTTCAGCATCATATAATGAAAAGCCCCAAAAAAAATTATTCCCCAGCTTCTAAACGTGCAGGCTGATTCATCACTAACGCCAGGTAGCGACAGATGAGCGTCTGTAGCGGCATTTTCAGAGCGCCCGCTAGTAGTCGCTGTGCTCAGCGGTGGGTCGCTAGTTCATAGCGACTCAGTCGCTGTTCAGTAATGTTGAATACATTGTGGGAGTCGCTATTTGACCAGTACAGCGCTGTATGGGAGCGCATGTTAGCGACTGCTCATAGCGACCGACTCACACCATATTCAGCAAAAAAACAGCCTCACAAATCTCTGGCGCTGAAAAATGCTTCTCTGAAGCCCAGAGCGCAGGAGGCGGTGTGATTAAAGTCTGTTTTTCAGCATCTATCAACTAGTAACAAAGCGAAAACATATGGAATTACATTGTAACAACATTGTAACATGAACACTTTAATGGCAGAGCTGTGATGTCATTTCTGAGGAAATATATAAAACATGAAAAATATTTTCAAAAATGGCTTTTTCTAGGCCAGGAGAGGTCACAACATTATTTGAGATAAAAAAAAAAATAATAATAATAATAAAAACCCTGTTTAAAAAGAAATAAAATAGCGTCCATTGAAATGTATGGGAGAGCGACAGGTAGCGAGAGGTAAGACGTGGCGATCTGCAAGGATGAACGCCGGCGCTGTTCGCTGAGGCTGTGATGATGAATCAGACGCTACATGGCGCTATCCCAGTCGCTCAACAGATTCTGCTTGATAAATGTGTAATTGCTGCCGTGTCCGGCGTTCACCTGTCGCTACCTGTCATTTACAAGGCGCTACCTGACGCTATCCCTTCATGAATAAGGCCCTTAATATATTTAACGTTTTTAGTTACTTACTTATTATTATTTCCCTCCCTGGCCTGCAACTCTGTTCAGGACTCTAGGATACGGGTGCCACCGTTTTGGCTCAGTAGCATAACACACTGAGGGGAGGACAGGGGTCAAAAGTACAGGGGGGCGGGTTATAGCTGTGTTTTGCACAAACAAAGCAGAGCTGGGGTCAGGAAAAGATCAGCAATCCCAGAATGCAGAGCGACACAGTCAGAAAATACTTCCTGTTTGCAGGCAGCCTGCACCTCCATGAGCCGCCATCTTGGATGTTTAAAGGCTCATAACATGTGTTAGATGCAGGTAGGATGACTTTTAATATGAGCAATCTGTATGTGCAGGGTGTGGGAAACATATAAGATAGGCTCTTATTCAGGGTGAGGGTCCGGATTAATGTGGGCAATCTATATGTACAGGGTGTGGGAAACATATAAGATAAACTCTTATTCAGAGTGAAGGTCTGGATTAATGTGAGCAATCTGTATGTACAGGGGAGAAACATGTAAAATACGCTCTTATTCAGGGTGAGGGTCCGGATTAATGTGGGCAATCTATATGTACAGGGTGTGGGAAACATATAAGATAGGCTCTTATTCAGGGTGAGGGTCCGGATTAATGTGGGCAATCTATATGTACAGGGTGTGGGAAACATATAAGATAAACTCTTATTCAGAGTGAAGGTCTGGATTAATGTGGGCAATCTGTATGTACAGGGGAGAAACATGTAAGATACGCTCTTATTCAGGGTGAGGGTCCGGATTAATGTGGGCAATCTGTATGTACAGGGTGTGGGAAACATATAAGATAAACTCTTATTCAGAGTGAAGGTCTGGATTAATGTGGGCAATCTGTATGTACAGGGGAGAAACATGTAAGATACGCTCTGATTCAGGGTGAAGGTCCGGATTAATGTGGGCAATCTGTATGTACAGGGTCTCCCTCCCCTGTTTGGTTTGCATACTAACGCTTAATAATTGAACTATATCGTTTTTGATAAGCTTTGGAGCCCAATTTGCACACTTTTGTTGTTTCGACCTTCATGTTTGTGATTTTGGACAACTTTTTATCATTTTTTTCGAACAAATAAAAACAAAAATCCCTAAACAGCGCTCGTGTCTGTTGCTTGGCGGTTGGCAATGGCGACTGATAAACAATCGTACGGCGGGAGTGGGTTGCAGGCATTAAAGCGCCAATTAACGATAAAGCGGAGCGGCTGGTTTCCATAGAGACCCCGATTCGGCTGAGAACACAATGTTTGCCGGAATGAAAAACAAACAAACGCCAATGCGTGAACGACGCCGATAAGCCGCGGCTTCATTAGCGGCGCATTGGTGTAATCACCGGCCAGCGCGATCCGGCACACGCAACGCCAATCTAAGGTGTCTATGGTGGGAACGATTGGTGGCCCGGCAGGGATGGCGCCTCCCCTGATATTTCATTGGAGATTCCCAGCTTCCCAATAATTTATCATGCGTTCTACTGTGCTCAAATGTCCATGTGTCTGTATGTCTGTACTGGATGTCCATGTGTCTGTATGTCTATACTGGATGTCCATGTGTCTGTATGTCTATACTGGATGTCCATGTGTCTGTATGTCTATACTGGATGTCCCTGTGTCTGTATGTCTGTACTGGATGTCCCTGTGTCTGTATGTCTGTACTGGATGTGCGTGTGTCTGTATGTCTGTACTGGATGTGCGTGTGTCTGTATGTCTGTACTGGATGTGCGTGTGTCTGTATGTCTGTACTGGATGTGCGTGTGTCTGTATGTCTGTACTGGATGTGCGTGTGTCTGTATGTCTGTACTGGATGTGCGTGTGTCTGTATGTCTATACTGGATGTGCGTGTGTCTGTATGTCTGTACTGGATGTGCGTGTGTCTGTATGTCTATACTGGATGTGCGTGTGTCTGTATGTCTATACTGGATGTCCCTGTGTCTGTATGTCTGTACTGGATGTGCGTGTGTCTGTATGTCTGTACTGGATGTCCATGTGTCTGTATTTCTATACTGGATGTGCGTGTGTCTGTATGTCTATACTGGATGTGCGTGTGTCTGTATGTCTGTACTGGATGTGCGTGTGTCTGTATGTCTATACTGGATGTGCATGTGTCTGTATGTCTGTACTGGATGTGCGTGTGTCTGTATGTCTATACTGGATGTGCGTGTGTCTGTATGTCTATACTGGATGTCCGTGTGTCTGTATGTCCATACTGGATGTGCGTGTGTCTGTATGCCTATACTGGATGTGCGTGTGTCTGTATGTCTGTACTGGATGTGCGTGTGTCTGTACGTTCATACTGGATGTCCATGTGTCTGTATGTCTGTACTGGATGTGCATGTGTCTGTATGTCTATACTGGATGTCCCTGTGTCTGTATGTCTGTACTGGATGTGCGTGTGTCTGTATGTCTGTACTGGATGTCCCTGTGTCTGTATGTCTGTACTGGATGTGCGTGTGTCTGTATGTCTATACTGGATGTGCGTGTGTCTGTACGTTCATACTGGATGTGCGTGTGTCTGTATGTCTGTACTGGATGTGCGTGTGTCTATATGTCTGTACTGGATGTCCATGTGTCTGTATGTCTGTACTGGATGTCCATGTGTCTGTATGTCTGTACTGGATGTGCGTGTGTCTGTATGTCTATACTGGATGTGCGTGTGTCTGTATGTCTATACTGGATGTGCGTGTGTCTGTATGTCTGTACTGGCTGTGCGTGTGTCTGTATGTCTATACTGGATGTGCGTGTGTCTGTACGTTCATACTGGATGTGCGTGTGTCTGTATGTCTGTACTGGATGTGCGTGTGTCTATATGTCTGTACTGGATGTTCATGTGTCTGTATGTCTGTACTGGATGTGCGTGTGTCTGTATGTCTACTGGATGTCCATGTGTCTGTATGTCTGTACTGGATGTGCGTGTGTCTGTATGTCTGTACTGGATGTGCGTGTGTCTGTATGTCTGTACTGGATGTCCGTGTGTCTGTATGTCTATACTGGATGTCCGTGTGTCTGTATGTCTGTACTGGATGTGCGTGTGTCTGTATGTCTATACTGGATGTGCGTGTGTCTGTATGTCTGTACTGGATGTGCGTGTGTCTGTATGTCTGTACTGGATGTCCGTGTGTCTGTATGTCTATACTGGATGTCCCTGTGTCTGTATGTCTGTACTGGATGTGCGTGTGTCTGTATGTCTGTACTGGATGTGCGTGTGTCTGTATGTCTATACTGGATGTGCGTGTGTCTGTATGTCTGTACTGGATGTGCGTGTGTCTGTACGTTCATACTGGATGTGCGTGTGTCTGTATGACTGTACTGGATGTCCATGTGTCTGTATGTCTGTACTGGATGTCCGTGTGTCTGTATGTCTATACTGGATGTCCCTGTGTCTGTATGTCTGTACTGGATGTGCGTGTGTCTGTATGTCTGTACTGGATGTGCGTGTGTCTGTATGTCTGTACTGGATGTGCGCGTGTCTGTATGCCTGTACTGGATGTGCGTGTGTCTGTATGTCTGTACTGGATGTCCATGTGTCTGTATGTCTATACTGGATGTCCATGTGTCTGTATGTCTGTACTGGATGTCCATGTGTCTGTATGTCCATACTGGATGTCCATGTGTCTGTATGTCTGTACTGGATGTCCATGTGTCTGTATGTCTATACTGGATGTGCGTGTGTCTGTATGTCCATACTGGATGTCCATGTGTCTGTATGTCTGTACTGGATGTCCATGTGTCTGTATGTCTGTACTGGATGTCCGTGTGTCAGTATGTCTATACTGGATGTGCGTGTGTCTGTATGTCTGTACTGGATGTCCATGTGTCTGTATGTCCATACTGGATGTCCATGTGTCTGTATGTCTGTACTGGATATCCATGTGTCTGTATGTCTGTACTGGATGTGCGTGTGTCTGTATGTCTGTACTTGATGTCCATGTGTCTGTATGTTCATACTGGATGTCCATGTGTCTGTATGTTCATACTGGATGTCCATGTGTCTGTATGTCCGTACTGGATGTCCATGTGTCTGTATGTCCATACTGGATGTCCATGTGTCTGTATGTCTGTACTGGATGTCCGTGTGTCTGTATGTCTATACTGGATGTGCGTGTGTCTGTATATCTGTACTGTATGTCCATGTGTCTGTATGTCTATATTGGAAGTCCATGTGTCTGTATGTCTGTACTGGATGTCCGTGTGTCTGTATGTCCATACTGGATGTCCCTGTGTCTGTATGTCTGTACTGGATGCCCATGTGTCTGTATGTCCATATTGGATGTCCATGTGTTCGCATGTCCATACTGGATGTCCATGTGTCTGTATGTTCATACTGGATGTTCATGTGTCTGTATGTCTGTACTGGATGCCCATGTGTCTGTATGTCCATATTGGATGTCCATGTGTCTGTATGTCCATATTGGATGTCCATGTGTCTGTATGTCCATACTGGATGCCCATGTGTCTGTATGTCCATACTGGATGCCCATGTGTCTGTATGTCTATACTGGATGTCCAGGCGTTTGCATGTCCATACTGGATGCCCATGTGTCTGTATGTCCATACTGGATGCCCATGTGTCTGTATGTCTATACTGGATGTCCAGGCGTTTGCATGTCCATACTGGATGTGCGTGTGTCTGTATGTCTATACTGGATGTCCATGTGTCTGTATGTCTGTACTGGATGTCCATGTGTCTGTATGTCTGTACTGGATGTCCATGTGTCTGTATGTCTGTACTGGATGTCCATGTGTCTGTATGTTCATACTGGATGTCCATGTGTCTGTATGTTCATACTGGATGTCCATGTGTCTGTATGTTCATACTGGATGTCTATGTGCCCATATGTCCATACCGGATGTCCATGTGTCTGTATGTTCATACTGGATGTCCATAAGTCTGTATGTTCATACTGGATGTCCATGTGTCTGTATTTCTATAGTGGATGTCCATGTGTCTGTATGTCTGTAGTGGATGTCCATGTGTCTGTATGTCTATATTGGATGTCCATGTGTCTGTATGTTCATACTGGATGTCCATGTGTCTGTATGTCCAAACTGGATGTCCATGTGTCTGTATGTCCATAATGGATGTCCATGAGTCTGTATGTTCATACTGGATGTCCATGTGTCTGTATATCCATACCGGGTGTCCATGTGTCTGTATGTCTATAGTGGATGTGCATGTGTCTTTATGTCCATACTGGATGTCCATGTGTCTGTATGTCCATACTGGATGTCCATGAGTCTGTATGTTCATACTGGATGTCCATGTGTCTGTATGTCCAAACTGGATGTCCATGTGTCTGTATGGCTATACTGGATGTCCATGTGTCTGTATGTCTGTACTGGATGTTCATGTGTCTGTATGTCCATACTGGATGTTCACGTGACTGTATATCCATACTGGATGTCCATGTGTCTGTATGTCCATAGCGGATGTCCATGTGTCTGTATGCCTATACTGGACGTCCATGTATTTATGTGCCAATATGTCATGTAGCATAGAAGGACAGTATGGTCACCAGAAACAAGACATCGGTGGACTCATTTTTTCCTCTAATACATTTTGGTTGGATTTGGGCTTGTGGAGCCACTGACGTATGAGATCAAACTCTGGGTGGTGGAATGGCTTAATCTAAGCCATGTAACTGGATATGTGAGTGGTAATGTCTGAATCCAGGAGTGTTTTAGGAGCCAAACAACAGGGGCTTCCTAATTCAGGATGCCCAAGGGGTGGGAATGAATCAGTCCCCACCTGCTGCAGCCAAATTGGCCTGCTTTAGGTAGAAATACTGTAGTCTTGTCTTCTGGACTTGCTCGATCATTGGCAAACCTTGAGCTTGATTCATGGTTGTAAGGAAATCGTACCTGGTGGCCTTGACTGACATGATGGCGTCACCGGGATCACTCGGTACTGTCTCCATCATCAAGACCCCTGCTAGTACCGTAGAAATGCCACCAGCTGCGTTTGAAATAGCCCGGACCTGTTAATTATATTGGGCTAGAAGCCAGCCCGGTAGTGTATAATATGACCGAGAAGCACGGCGGACGAATGGGTTTGGGATCAAGATAGATAACCCAAAAACCCAAAATAGCAACCCAAAATGACATTATATATTTAATCACTTTAAGTTACAATCCGAGTGAGCAGAGAAAGTCTGGTGCTGGATTGTGGTCTCCCCTCCAGTAGTCACACGTGACCCCTAGAAGTCTGGAATCTTCAGACCTTTATACACAAGTGGACCACTCCCCCTGAGCAGTGTCTAGATAAATCTTAAGCTAAATAAATCATAAATGTCTCCTGACTTTCCATCGGAAAGTCATAGGGACTCGGTGCTGGTGTCAATAGGTCCAACGTGTCTCTGAACCTGCTTTGGGGTCAAACACTGCTGTTCCATTTAACTCCTAGCCCGAGTGCTCGGAGTCTCAGCCCCTAAGCGTTCAGGCACAATGGGGAGATGCACGCATGCGTTATTATATCCATGTTCCAAAAGTGGGGTCAGCCTATGTTTAATATGCATTGGATTTTCATAATTCCTTGTACAATACTGGAACCTACATCTTTGAGGGATTTCTTAGAAATTCCCCAGTCAGCACAGCTTCCTGGCAGGGGGTTTCCAGCTGGCCAAGCTTGTGGCTGGCCAGGCTAGCAGAGGTGTGAACGTTACCAGAGAGATCCTTTGAAGTGGAGCCTCCGCTCCACTGGGGCACTTAACGTAATTGGTTGAGGCTCGCATTGAAATTATATTTATATCTTATAAATCTTAAGCTAGATGAATCTTAAATGTCTCCTGACTTTCGATCGGAAAATCATAGGGACTCGGTGCTGGTGTCATTAGGTCCAACGGGTCTCTGAACCTGTTTTGTGGTCAAACACTGCTGTTCCATTTAGCTCCTAACCCGAGTGCTCGGAGTCTCAGCACCTAAGCATTCGGGCACAATGGGGAGATGCACGCATGCGTTATTATCTCCATGTTCCAAAAATGGGGTAAGCCTATATTTAATATGGATTGGATTTTCATAGTTCCATGTACATTGCTGGAACCTGCATGTTTGAAGAATTTCTTAGAAATTCCCCAGCCAGCACAGCTTCCTGGCAGGGAGTTTCCAGCTGGACAGGCTAGCAGAGGTGTGAACATTACCGATCCTTTGAAGTGGAGCCTCCCCTCCGCTGGGGCACTTGATGTACTTGGTTGAGGCTTGCATTGAAATTATATCTATATTTCCCTCACATTGGTCCTTAAGAATACTCTCATGAAATAGTTTCTAATCTTCGTAACTCACACAATTGAGAAGACATCTCATGTAAGTTAGCAAATATTAGGATACCAACCCATACGTACATACATACATTCATTGTGTTAAGTCAACATCTCCATTGCCTCAAGTTCCTCTGGAGGCAAAGCTTAACCCTTTCATCTGTTTCTCTGGTGCCTCTAATGGTCTGAGGCACGACCCCAAACAGTAGCACTGAAATATGGAGTGGCTGTACTTTACTCCAACTAGAAAATAGTTTTTGAAGCCATGAACCAAACAGCGTCTGACATAGTAGTCATCTACCTTCCGCATTTCCTCCTGATAAGACACATCGTATCTGTTTTTCTTCTTAACAAAGGATCAGGTGGAGCTCTGGGCTCGGATGGGGAGGGGAGGGATAGAAACTGGCATTGAGAGTCGCCATAGAAACGACTTCGAGAGCGATGTGCAACCCGCAGGCACATGCACAACTCATACAGTATGGCAATTGTTTTAAATATGACCCTGCCATGAAAATAGATTCAATTTATCTGATGTCCTTCAAGATGGTGAGGTCTCCTTGGTTACCCAACCTCGATTCTCATCATATCGCCTTTAGAGGCCAACAGAAAAGGTCCATCAACATTTAGACGAACGACGCAAAACGGAGACACTAAGTGCTTCTGTGAGTTTGCCAAAAATATACAACTAATTTGCTATATTGCCTTAAAGAGCAACTTTTTCCTGTAAACTGGTTTGTGTTTATCGAACATAGCGGTGGAAAGAAAGAGAAGGGAGGGGAGGTTGGAAGAGGAGTGGTGGAGAAGGAAGGTAAGGGGAAGCAAAGGGAGTAGTGGGAAAAAGGAAAGCAATGAAAACTAGCAGAAAAGAGAAATGTACTGTATCATTAAATAGGAAAAAGGGGAAGGAAGAGAGGTAGCAGAACAAGTAAACCACTATGGCGCTTCCCCAAGCTTTCTTGCATGTCCACCAGTTCCATGTGCGTCAAAGTTTCAAAACTTCATTGCATGGGGGGTTCACTGCATGTCTCCCCAACCCTGGTGACTTAATATCAAGATCCCCAAGCTTCAATGTTTGTCCCTCAGCCCCATGTGAGTCAAAGTCAAGGTTCCTAAGCATCATGTTGTGTCCTCTGGCCCTTAGTGGACCAAAGTCAAGGTTTCCAAGCTTCATTGCAAGTCCTTTAATTCTGCTTGGGTCAAGGATCCTTAGGTTTATTGCATGTTCTCCAGTCCTGTGTGGGCCAAAGTCAAGGTTTCAATTGTATGCTCCATTGTATGTCCCCCAACCCTATGTGGCTGTAAGTCAAGGTTCCTTAGGTTTTTTGCATGTATCCCAGTGCCATGTGGGTTAAAGTTAAGGTTTCCAAGCTTCATTAAATGGCCACCAATTCCATGTGGGTCAAAGTCAAAATTCCCAAGCTTCATCACTTGTCCCCCAGCCCAATGTGAGTCAACGTTGAGATTCCTAAGCTTCAATGCTTGTCTCACAGCCCCACGTGAGTCAAAGTGAAGGTTCCAAAGCTTCACTGCTTGTCTCTCAATACCTTGCAGCTCAATGCCAAGGTTTCTGTGATTCATTTCATGTCAACTCAGTACTGTTTGAGTCAAAGTCAATGTTCTCAAGCTTCATTGCATAACTCAGGTTCCCAAGTCTCCTTGCATGTCCCCCAGTTCCACTCAGGTCAAAGTCAAGGTTCCCAACCATTCCTGCATATCTTTCAGCCCCATAAAGCTCAAATTCAAAGTTTCAAAGCTTTCTTGCCTGTCACCCAGCCCCATGCATCCCGAATTCAATGTTCCCAAGCTTTCTTGCATGTCCTCCAGTCATATGATGGTCAAACCCATTGTTCTCAAACTTTCTTGCATGTCTCCCAGCCCTCTGATGGCCAAAGTAATGGTTTTCAAACTTTCTTGCATGTCCCCCAGCCCTATGATGGTCATAGTTAAGGTTCTGAAGCTTTATTACATGCCTCCCAACCCCATTACAGTCATGGCTGCCAACAAGCCTTTCCATACACCTCCTAAATTCCAACATGGTCTGAATGGGGTCCATAGCAGGAGTAGTACCCTCCTAGTTGTCCTGCTTGTACCCACACCTTGATGGTCTGTAGCAGCCCTCGGAGCATCACATTCGTGATGCCTTTATGCCATGAACACTATAGAAATGCTTGAAGTTGGACAGGAATACATGTGCAAACTCTAGGGGTTCAATAAACGGTTTGCCTTATGTAAAGCCACTCTCAACGCTTTACTCCAACTAGAAAATAGTTTTTGAAGCCATGAACCAAACAGCATCTGACATAGTAGTCATCTATGTAAAGCCACTCTCAACGCTGATCAATCTACAGGTATCACATGGTCCTTCCGACCCATTATACGTGATGCAGCACCTGCGTTCAATATTATTTGATGTCACCGCAAGAGAAGCGGAGGTAATTACACAACGAGAGAGGCGGCTTGTGGTGAGTCGATTCGACATTCCGGGAAGCGGCATCAAGGCTGTTTCTAGGAATGTGAGAAGCTGAACCAACGAGGAGTGTTGTGACACGAGACACGAGCATAACGGGCTTCTTTCAGAAGTAGTTTATCATAAGGCTTCTGGACCTACGACTATTGCTCAGGTGGCTACTGTATCCTTTGGACTTTCTGAGCCCCTTTACCGGGTTATTTTATATCCTGGACCATTGCCGGTTGACTTCCTTTCCTTTCCTTTCTTGAAACTTTACTGGATCACTTACTTCCTAGATCGCTTACCAACATCTTTTACCCTCTGTGAATGTGCTTCCGTCTTAGACAATATACAGATATTTTCTTGATTCTCTGTTAGTTTTATTTTTCCCTTGACCCCTTACTAGTTTATTTCCTTACCTGTCCCTTCTTTCTTTCATGGCCTTTCGCCTATTAGCCTATTTTATTCCCTTGCAGGTTTCTTGATCACTTACCAGTTGGTTACCCTCCTTGACTCCTTATCAATGCCAGTTTATTTTTTTAATTCCCTTTAATTATCCGTTTTTGGCAGGAAAAAAAAGTGGATTAAAACCCTCCTGGCCGCGCCCTGGAATATAAAATATTCCTGGCCTGGCCGGTAGCCTTCCCCGGCCAAGGGCCAACGGGCTCTCTCAAAAGTGCGACAGGGTGGGGCTTTGGTGGTGGAAAAGCCAGGTTTTCTTTGAAAACTGGGCCACTGCCCAGCAGCCAGCAGCACCCTCCAGCTGGTTGGGTGGGGGGTGGCGAAGAAAGAGCGGTGGACCCAAAAATAGTTTCCATCCCCTTTAACCCTCTACCAGTTCACTCCCTTTAATGACCCCTTCATCAGCTATCTTTACTCCCTTTCATTAGTTAACTTCCCCCCTTGATCCTCAATATGTCCTTAAAGAGGACCAACACCCAGGGGTGATCGGCCCGGGAATCTATAAGATTCCCGGGCCGATCACCTCCCACCCCGCGGGACATCCGAGATCGGGATGTCCCGCGGGGTGAAACCCCCCAGAAACCCCCAAAACACCGCCGCCGCCTCCCGGGCGCCCCTCCAGACGTGCGCGCGCCCGCGCCGGCCTTCTGTGAATGGCCGGCGGGGGCGCGCGCGCGCCGAGAGTGACGCGCCGGAGGCGGCGGCAGCGGAAGCGGCTTGGACGTTCCTGATCCCCGCCTGGACGTTGGCGGGGATTGGCTGCGGCGTTCACGTGGGAGCGTTGAGAGGTGATTTTTTGGGGTTTCTGGGGGGTTTCACACAGCGGGGCACCCCCGATCGGGGTGCCCCGCCGAAGTGGACCAAAACCCAGGATAGTCAAAATCCTGGGTGTTGGTCCACTTTAATCTTTAGTCCTCACCTTTGTTTCTCACCATCTTCCATCCTCAATTCCATTGCTAGCTTCCATGACATTTTCGTATTTTTTACCCTTAAATTCATTGATGTCTTTCCTGTAAAAATTTTTATTTTTACTTGGTGACAGTCCTTTTGGACCCAAAAAACAGTTTTCATCTGCTTTAACCCTCTACCAGTTCAATCCCTTTATTGACCTCTTCACCAGCTATCTTTACTCAACCCTTTCATCAGGTCACTTCCTCCCTTGACCCTTAATATATCCTTAATCTTTAATATGTTCCTCGCCTTTGTTTCTCACCAACTTCCATCCTCAATTCCATTGGTAGCTCAGTTTCGTCCATGACACATCCTTCATTGATATTTCCGGTTTAATTTTTAATTTTACGTAGGGACAGTCCATTTTGGACCCAAAAAACAGTTTCCATCCGCTTTAACCCTCTACCAGTTCACTCCCTTTATTGACCCATTCACCAGGTTTACTCAACCCTTTCATCAGGTCACTTCCTCCCTTGATCCTCAATGTGTCCTTAATCTTTAGTTTGTTCTTTGCCTTTGTTTCTCACCAGCTTCCATCCTCAGCTCCATTGCTAGCTCAGTTTCGTCACTGATACCTTTGCTATTTTTTAGTGACAGTCCTTTTTGGACACAATTTACTTACTCCTTTAACCCCTACCATTTGACTTTGTTTCTCCCTATAGTGTCACTTCCACCCATGAACCCCTACCAGTTATTTTTTTTTTTAATCCTTGGACCCCTGGCTGATCCCTTTCCAATTCATCTCTTTCACTGACTCCTTTACCGGTTTGTGACTACCAATGACACTCTACCAGTTCAATCGCTTTATTGACCCCTTCACCAGCTAACTTTACTCAACCCTTTCATCAGGTCACTTCCTCCCTTGATCCTCAATATGTTCTTAATCTTTAGTATGTTCCTCGCCTTTGTTTCTCACCAAATTCCACCCTTAATTCCATTGCTAGCTCAGTTTCGCCAATGACACCTTTGCTATTTTTTACTCTTACATTCCTTCATTTATATCTTTCCTGTTTAATTTTTTATTTTACTTAATGACAGTTCTTTTTTGACCCAATTTACTTACTCCTTTAAACCCCTACCGTTTGACCTTGTTTCTCCCTATAGCGTCACTTCCACCTGTGAACTCCTACCAGTTACATGTTTTTTATCCCTGGACCCCTGGCTGAACCCTTTCCAGGTCATCTCTTTCACTGACTCCTTTACCGGTTTGTTACTGCCAATGACACTCGATGGACCCTTCCCCCCTTTTACCAGTTCACTCCCTTTATTGACCCCTTCACCAGCTATCTTTACTCAACCCTTTCATCAGTTCACTTCCTCCCTTGATCCTCAATATGTCCTTAATCTTTAGTTTGTTCCTCGCCTTTGTTTCTCTCCAGCTTCCATCCTCAGTTCCATTGCTAGCTCAGTTTCGTCCATGACACCTTTGCTATTTTTTATCCTTACAGATTAAACTTTCCTGTCCAACTTTTTATTTTTACTTAGTGACAGTCCTTTTTTGGACCCAATTTATTTACTCCTTCAACTCCTATAATTTGACCTTGTTTCTCCCTATAGTGTCACTTCCACCTGTGAACTCCTACCAGTCACATTCTTTGTGACCTAGTTCCTACCTAGTTGATCCCTTTCCAATTCATCTCTTTCACTGACTCCTTTACCTATTTGCTTCCACCGCTGACTCTCAATGGATGCTTGGTTCACTTTTCTTTTAACCCTTTCCAGCCCTCTCCAGCTCACCTATTTCACATTTAATTTTAACCACTGACACTTGATGGGCGCTTGGTTAACTTTTTTAAACCTTTTCCAAGTCACCTCTTTCACAAGCCACTTTATCACTTAATTTCCACTACACTGACCCTTCCTGGGTTTTCTCTTTTTAAATCCTTTCCAGGTCCCCTCTTTCACAAGCCACTTTACCAGTTCATTTCCACCACTGACAATTAGTGGCCCCTGGTTCACTTTTGTGTAACCCTTTCCAGGTCCCCACAAGCCCCTTAATCAATTCAATACCACCACTGACCCTTCCTGGGTTTTCTCTTTTTAAATCCTTTCCAGGTCCCTTCTTTCACAAGCCACTTTACCAGTTCATTTCCACCACTGACAATTAGTGGCCCCTGGTTCACTTTTGTGTAACCCTTTCCAGGTCCCCACAAGCCACTTAATCAATTCAATTCCACCACTGACCCTTCCTAGGTTTGCTTTTTTTAACCCTTTACATGCCACCTCTTTCACTGACCACTTCCTACCGCTGAAACTTTATGGACTTCTGGTTTCTTTTTTGTTTAGCAGTCCGGAGTGGACTGCTAAAATGATGTCCCCAATATGTCCGTAGTCTTTAATTCGTTCCTCTCCTTTGTTTCTTACCAGCATTCATTCTCAAAAACTAGATCAGTTTTGTCCATGACACCTCTACAGAATGTTTTCCCTCCTTGACACCTTTCCAGTTCACCTGATTTACTTTACTTAGTGAAAGCCCTTTTTGACCCAATTAACTTTCTCTTTTTAACCCTGACTATTTGACCTCCTTTCAGCATCACTTCCACCCTTAAACTCCTACCTGTTACATTTTTTCTTTGTTTTCTAGTTAAAGCCCTTTCCAGGTCATCTCTTACACAAGCCACTTTGCTGGTTAATTTCCACCAATGACCCCTTCTGGGATCACTTAACCCTTTCCAGGCCAGCTGTTTCACTGACAACTTTGTTTCTACTGCTGTAAATTGATGGTTTCCTTTCTGTAACCCTTTACCTGTCCTCTGTCCCACTGTGTGTAACCCCCCAGATCGCAGCAACAGCTCACTTTATCCCGGTCCCATGGCGCGTCTAAGAGCAGCGTCTCTGGCGGCCGCATCCACCGCGTCCCCCTGACAGGAAGCGAAGGATACGGCCGTCAGAGCCGCTGCTCTTAGGCATGCGTGGGACCAGGATAAAGTGAGTTGGCTGCGACGATCTGGGGGGGGGGGGGTTACACAGCGGGGCACCCCTGATCTTCAAAAACCTGGGTTTTGGTCCACTTTAACAGTTTTTTTCAATTGTTTATCTTTGATGGACCCATATTTGCTTTTTTCACTAATCACCTGTTTTACTGCTTTGTTGGACCCCCTGGTTAACCCTTTCTGATTCACTTCTTTCATTGATCACTTTACCAGTTTTAACACTTGATGTTTTCTTTTTTTAACCCGTTTCAGGTCACTGCTTTCACCGGCTGCTTTACCATTATTATCTTTTTAACGCTTTTAACCCTTTTCAAGTCACCTTTATCACTGACCATTTTACCAGTTCATTTTATACTGCTGAGGCCCCTGTTTGCCTGTTTTTTAACCCCTTTCGTGTGTAGAAAATTAACTGACCGCTTTACCAGTTTTAACACTTAATGGTTTCTTTGGGTTTCTTTTTACCCATTTCAGGTCACCTCTTTTACTGACCAGTTAATTTTTTACTGCTGACACTTCGGGGGCCCTGTTTGCCTGTTTTTTTAACCGTTTTGTGTGTAGAAAATGAACTGACCGCTTTACCAGTGTGTTTTTATAGCTGACACTTTTTGGAGCTTTCTAAAGTGTGTGAAAACCCCGGGTCACCGGTAAACTCACTTTTACCGGTGGCTCCTGCACCCAGCCACTGCTCCAGCGGCTGGGCACCGGAGCAGGCGCGGCCAAACAGAAAGCTGGGGATGCAACCAGCCGGCTGCACCTCATCATACAGCAATTTTGCGTTCAGCCAATCGGTGATCTCCAAGATGCTGCTGGGCATAGCTCCGATGGTGAAAAAAGTCGGTTTTATTTCAAAACCAGCAGCATTGTCCGAGACACTCATGCAGGGGGGGAGGGCAAAAAAAATTGGTTTTGATCCACTTTAACCTAGGTGCATTAGTCCCCCCCCCCCCAGCTGTTTAATGATCTGACCAGCGAGGTCCCTTTAAAAAATAAAACACAAAGATGATCATTTTGGAAGGCGTCTGAGTTTTTGCGAGCGCACCTGGTTTGACAGTTCCAGTAATTATTTCCCGAAGCCGGTTGGTAATTAGAGGCGGGAGGTGAGTGGCACCTCGATAAACTCTGCGTAGGAGTGGACAGCGCTCGCCGGCACCTGGGTAACATCATTTGTAGCCACTTAGCTGGGTGACCTCACTTGGTTATCCGCGACACCCACCGACACAGCCAATCATTTATTAGTCATAATTATATTGTTTTCTCCCACTCACACCGCCATCGCTTCATTGAGCCAACAGCAAGGCAGCGCTATAGAGAGAGCCCTCGCCGGCCAGGGAAAACGCCGCTAGATGCTGATCTTGATGCTGATACAGAAGGAGAAGAGCTTACACTCTATTAGGGTATACGGGAGGATACAGAAGGAGAAGAGCTTACACTCTATTAGGGTATAAGGGAGGATACAGAAGGAGAAGAGCTTACACTCTATTAGGGTATAAGGGAGGATACAGAAGGAGAAGAGCTTACACTCTATTAGGGTATAAGGGAGGATACAGAAGGAGAAGAGCTTACACTCTATTAGGGTATAAGGGAGGATACAGAAGGAGAAGAGCTTACACTCTATTAGGGTATGAGGGAGGATACAGAAGGAGAAGCGCTTACACTCTATTAGGGTATAAGGGAGGATACAGAAAGAGAAGAGCTTACAATCTATTAGGGTATAAGGGAGGATACAGAAGGAGAAGAGCTTACAATCTATTAGGGTATAAGGGAGGATACAGGAGGAGAAGAGCTTACAATCTATTAGGGTATAAGGGAGGATACAGAAGGAGAAGAGCTTACAATCTATTAGGGTATAAAGGAGGATACAGAAGGAGAAGAGCTTACACTCTATTAGGGTATAAGGGAGGATACAGGAGGAGAAGAGCTTACAATCTATTAGGGTATAAGGGAGGATACAGAAGGAGAAGAGCTTACAATCTATTAGGGTATAAGGGAGGATACAGGAGGAGAAGAGCTTACAATCTATTAGGGTATAAGGGAGGATACAGGAGGAGAAGAGCTTACAATCTATTAGGATATAAGGGAGGATACAGAAGGAGAAGAGCTTACACTCTATTAGGGTATAAGGGAGGATACAGAAGGAGAAGAGCTTACACTCTATTAGGGTATAAGGGAGGATACAGAAGGAGAAGAGCTTACACTCTATTAGGGTATAAGGGAGGATACAGAAGGAGAAGAGCTTACACTCTATTAGGGTATAAGGGAGGATACAGAAGGAGAAGAGCTTACACTCTATTAGGGTATGAGGGAGGATACAGAAGGAGAAGCGCTTACACTCTATTAGGGTATAAGGGAGGATACAGAAAGAGAAGAGCTTACAATCTATTAGGGTATAAGGGAGGATACAGAAGGAGAAGAGCTCCTAATAGATTGTAAGCTCTTCTCCTTCTGTATCCTCCCTTATATTAGGATATAAGGGAGGATACAGAAGGAGAAGAGCTTACACTCTATTAGGGTATAAGGGAAGATACAGAAGGAGAAGAGCTTACAATCTATTAGGGTATAAGGGAGGATACAGAAGGAGAAGACCTTACATTTTATTAGGGTATAAGGGAGGATACAGAAGGAGAAGCGCTTACAATCTATTAGGGTATAAGGGAGGATACAGGAGGAGAAGAGCTTACAATCTATTAGGATATAAGGGAGGATACAGAAGGAGAAGAGCTTACAATCTATTAGGGTATAAGGGAGGATACAGAAGGAGAAGAGCTTACAATCTATTAGGGTATAAGGGAGGATACAGAAGGAGAAGAGCTTACAATCTATTAGGGTATAAGGGAGGATACAGAAGGAGAAGAGCTTACAATCTATTAGGATATAAGGGAGGATACAGAAGGAGAAGCGCTTACACTCTATTAGGGTATAAGGGAGGATACAGAAGGAGAAGAGCTTACACTCTATTAGGGTATAAGGGAGGATACAGAAGGAGAAGAGCTTACACTCTATTAGGGTATAAGGGAGGATACAGAAGGAGAAGAGCTTACACTCTATTAGGGTATAAGGGAGGATACAGAAGGAGAAGAGCTTACACTCTATTAGGGTATGAGGGAGGATACAGAAGGAGAAGCGCTTACACTCTATTAGGGTATAAGGGAGGATACAGAAAGAGAAGAGCTTACAATCTATTAGGGTATAAGGGAGGATACAGAAGGAGAAGAGCTTACAATCTATTAGGGTATAAGGGAGGATACAGGAGGAGAAGAGCTTACACTCTATTAGGGTATAAGGGAGGATACAGGAGGAGAAGAGCTTACAATCTATTAGGATATAAGGGAGGATACAGAAGGAGAAGCGCTTACACTCTATTAGGGTATAAGGGAGGATACAGAAAGAGAAGAGCTTACACTCTATTAGGGTATAAGGGAGGATACAGAAGGAGAAGAGCTTACACTCTATTAGGGTATAAGGGAGGATACAGGAGGAGAAGAGCTTACAATCTATTAGGATATAAGGGAGGATACAGAAGGAGAAGCGCTTACACTCTATTAGGGTATAAGGGAGGATACAGAAAGAGAAGAGCTTACAATCTATTAGGGTATAAGGGAGGATACAGAAGGAGAAGAGCTTACAATCTATTAGGGTATAAGGGAGGATACAGGAGGAGAAGAGCTTACACTCTATTAGGGTATAAGGGAGGATACAGGAGGAGAAGAGCTTACAATCTATTAGGATATAAGGGAGGATACAGAAGGAGAAGCGCTTACACTCTATTAGGGTATAAGGGAGGATACAGAAGTAGAAGAGCTTACATGTCAGTAACAGCATGTGTCTGCTATGGGGCGCATGGTCAGCTCTGTGCAGATGTAGCAAGGGTTATCTTGACACTGATAACTTGTTGCGATAAATTAGAAGACGTTGCTACATCCTCCCCCTTTTTTTAACCCATCTTTCTTTCCTTTTTTTCCGTTTTTTAAAAGGACAGTCCAGTCTAAACTATTGTGGTTCAAAGGGGGCACCCATGACCAGATTACTTTGGCTGCCGCCCCCTTGACTACTATTGAGAGGAGAATGGAGGGGGCACTTTATCTCAATAGAAGACAATGACTTGGCAGCCGCAAGTAATCCTGACGTGGCTACTCCCATGAACCACAACATTTATTTGGACTGGACTGTCCCTTTAAGGGTTTTAACCTTTCTCTATGCTATCTAAAACTAAGCTTTAATGTTGTTTGTTTCAAGAATGGCCCCATTCCCCCAGGACATCTGCCCTGACTCCCGGCAGACATTTTACCGAGTAAAAATATATCACCAGGTAGATCATTTATATTTTGGATTTGGAACAGGAATTTGCTGCGAGCTGCCGCCAGCATCAATCAATATTGGAAGTCTGCAGCGAATAGTGAGCCTATGAGTCATCTTCTCTACCCGGGGAGAGGCTTATCCTCATGTGATAGAGCTAAGGACTAGAGTACAGTATAAAGGCGGATACAGAAGGAGAAGAGCTTACAATCTATTAGGGTATAAGGAAGGATACAGAAGGAGAAGAGCTTACAATCTATTAGGATATAAGGGAGGATACAGAAGGAGAAGAGCTTACACTCTATTAGGGTATAAGGGAAGATACAGAAGGAGAAGAGCTTACAATCTATTAGGGTATAAGGGAGGATACAGAAGGAGAAGACCTTACATTTTATTAGGGTATAAGGGAGGATACAGAAGGAGAAGCGCTTACAATCTATTAGGGTATAAGGGAGGATACAGGAGGAGAAGAGCTTACAATCTATTAGGATATAAGGGAGGATACAGAAGGAGAAGAGCTTACAATCTATTAGGGTATAAGGGAGGATACAGAAGGAGAAGAGCTTACAATCTATTAGGGTATAAGGGAGGATACAGAAGGAGAAGAGCTTACAATCTATTAGGGTATAAGGGAGGATACAGAAGGAGAAGAGCTTACAATCTATTAGGGTATAAGGGAGGATACAGAAGGAGAAGAGCTTACAATCTATTAGGATATAAGGAAGGATATAGAAGGAGGAAGAGCTTACAATCTATTAGGGTATAAGGGAGGATACAGAAGGAGAAGAGCTTACAATCTATTAGGGTATAAGGGAGGATACAGAAGGAGAAGAGCTTACAATCTATTAGGGTATAAGGGAGGATACAGAAGGAGAAGAGCTTACAATCTATTAGGATATAAGGGAGGATACAGAAGGAGAAGAGCTTACACTCTATTAGGGTATAAGGGAGGATACAGAAGGAGAAGAGCTTACAATCTATTAGGGTATAGGGAGGATACAGAAGAAGAGCTTACAATATATTAGGGTAAAAGGGGGGATACAGAAGGAGAAGAGCTTACAATCTATTAGGGTATAAGGGAGGATACAGGAGGAGAAGAGCTTACAATCTATTAGGGTATAAGGTAGGATACAGGAGGAGAAGAGCTTACAATCTATTAGGATATAAGGGAGGATACAGAAGGAGAAGAGCTTACAATCTATTAGGATATAAGGGAGGATACAGAAGGAGAAGAGCTTACAATCTATTAGGATATAAGGGATGATACAGAAGGAGAAGAGCTTACAATCTATTAGGATATAAGGGATGATACAGAAGGAGAAGAGCTTACAATCTATTAGGGTATAAGGTAGGATACAGGAGGAGAAGAGCTTACAATCTATTAGGATATAAGGGAGGATACAGAAGGAGAAGAGCTTACAATCTATTAGGATATAAGGGAGGATACAGAAGGAGAAGAGCTTACACTCTATTAGGGTATAAGGGAGGATACAGGAGGAGAAGAGCTTACACTCTATTAGGGTATAAGGGAGGATACAGAAGGAGAAGAGCTTACATTATATTAGGGTATAAGGGAGGATACAGAAGGAGAAGAGCTTACAATCTATTAGGATATAAGGGAGGATACAGAAGGAGAAGAGCTTACACTCTATTAGGGTATAAGGGAGGATACAGGAGGAGAAGAGCTTACACTCTATTAGGGTATAAGGGAGGATACAGAAGGAGAAGAGCTTACACTCTATTAGGGTATAAGGGAGGATACAGGAGGAGAAGAGCTTACACTCTATTAGGGTATAAGGGAAGATACAGAAGGAGAAGAGCTTACAATCTATTAGGGTATAAGGGAGGATAGATAAGGAGTAGAACTTACAATCTATTAGGGTATAAGGGGGTATACAGAAGGAGAAGAGCTTACAGGCTATTAAAGATAAGAGGTAGGATTTAGAAAAGGGGACGAGCACATTAAGCCCCGAACGGCCATGATCAGAGACTGAGTGTTGTTAGGACCCTGTCGCCATTGCCTTACATTGCGGTTGGCTTGAAACACAATGCTGGTGCCCGGGACTGGTGCCCGGGTGCTGGTGGTGGGACTCCATTGGCTGTATCATTATCTTCTGCTTGACTATAAACCTGCTTGTTCTGTTTTGTCCTTTAGGACTAGATGAAGAAGACAGTATCTACGTGTTCAAAGATGATGAAGTGATTGAGTATGATGGAGAGTTCTCAGCCGACACCTTGGTGGAATTTTTACTTGACGTAAGTCCCTGGTTCCCTCATAGCTAAATAGCCGGGCTTCTGATATAACTGTCCTGTATAGGGAGCCCCAACTGGCACTTGTAGGACCACCAGCAGATTATAATAATGTAGGGTCACCAGCTTGGAATACTAATGCAGGACCAATAATTCGAAACAATATTGTGGGGTCACCAGCATGTGACAATATGGTAGGACCACCAGATTTAAAATTATTGTAGGACCAGCTATTTGGTGTGAGACAATATTGTAGGGCCACTAATCTGAAAAAAAGGATTGTGTAGCCAACAGCTTGGTAATTTATCAAAATGAGTGTAATCAGAAAATAATCATACCGCCAATTTTCTAGGCTTGGACAATATTGTAGGGCTACCAGCATGAAAAATATTGCAGAACCACCACCATGGAAAATGATTAGGGCCACCAGCTTCAAGAATCATTATAGGACCAGTTTGGGAAATTATAGGAGGTCCACGAGCTTTGAAAACTATTGTACGTTCACCCGTTTGGAAAGGTATTATAGGGCTACCAGCTTGGAAAGGAATTGTCGGGCCACCAGTTTGGAAAGGCATTGTAGGGCCACCAATTTGGAAAGGAATTGTCGGGCCACCAGTTTGGAAAGGAATTGTAGGGCCACCAGTTTGGAAAGTTATTGTAGGGCTACCAGTTTGGGACATAATTGTAAGACCACCAGTTTGGAAAATTGTTGTTGAGCCATCCGCTTTGAAAACTATTGTAGGACCACCAGTTTGGGAAATTATAGGAGGTCCACGAGCTTTGAAAACTATTGTAGGGTCACCAGTTTGGAAAGGAATTGTAAGGCTACCAGTTTGGAAAGGAATTGTAGAGCTACCAGCTTGGAAAGATATTGTAGGGCCACAAGTTTGTAAAGGTATTGTAGGGCTACTATCATGGAAAGCAATTGTAGGGCTACCAGTCTGGAAAGGTATTTTATGGCCATCAGCTTGCAAAGGTATTGTGGGACCACCAGTTTGGAAAGGAATTGTAGGGCCACCAGTTTGGAAAGGAATTGTAGAGCCACCAGCTTGGAAAGGAATTGTAGGGCCACCAGTTTGGAAAGGAATTGTAGGGCCACCAGCTTGGAAAGGAATTGTAGGGCCACCAGCTTGGAAAGAAATTGTAGGGCTACCAGTTTGGAAAGGTATTGTCGGGCTACCCGTTTGGAAAGAAATTGTAGGGCCACCAGCTTGGAAAGGTATTGTAGGGCCACCATGTCAGGTCCCGTGGGACACCCGCCTTCTGAGTAAGTCCGCAACCCCCAATCTCCGCTGCTAGCTTCACCTATAGACAAGCCCCCGTCTGTCGGGATGCTTTATACGCCTCACCGGGCACGGTTGCCCCCAGGACTTCGTATCACAAAGGATGCAGACTTACGGGGAGGAAGGCGGATGAACCCGGAACGAGACTGGGCGAGGTCGGGCAAGCAGGGGTCATACATGAGAGATCAGTCCAGACAAGCGCGGTACCAAAGGATGAGACGGAAGAGAAGTCAAAGTCGAGCCAAGGGTCAAGCCAGGAGGTCACGGGTACGCAGTACAAGGGAGCAGGCAAATCGTAGTCAGAAACAGGCAAAGGTCGGTCCAGGCGGCAATCACAGGATGGTCAATGCACAGCGAGATCAAACGGGAAGTACAGATACGGATAATCACACCCAGCAGCACGCTATCACGGGCAAGGAGTGAGTGTGGGAAAACACCTTTATTTGATGGGGGCTAATTGGATTGGCTGGGGAGGGGGAATGGCGATTGGAGACACCCTGGGCTGATTGCCCAGTTTGAATACCCAGAGTTCACAATACCAGTGAACTCTGGACTCATTGGCCACCTTAAAACCAAGGGCTCATTGGCCCACCTCAACTCAGCCTTGAAGAAAAGGAACGTCCATTGAGATGTATGGGAGAGCGTCAGGTAGCGACAGGTAACACCAGGCGCTCTGGAAGCTAGAGCGCCGGCGCTATACACTGAGCCGCATGTAATGATGAATTGGACGCTACATGGCGCTGTTAGAGTCGCTCACCAGAATCGCCTTCATAAATGTGGTATTGCGTAAAGCGCCCGGCGTTCACCAGTTGCTGCCTGCCGCTTACAAGGCGCTACCTGGCGCTATCCCTTGATGAATGACCCCTTAGAGAACCTCTCCACCTCAGAGCTTTAGTAACAGCGCCCTGCAGAATTCTGAGCACCCTGCGAAGCCGCACAGACGTGTGGTCACACTTGGAATGATGAAACTTCAGAGCTGGTCACACCTTTCTAAGGTTAAAGCAGTCCTCCGGCCACCGTGCTAATGCGCCCCCTCCTCCCCTCCCCCTGCAGGTGCTGGAGGACCCGGTGGAGTTTATCGATGGAAGCCACGAGCTGGCCGCCTTTGAAAACCTCGACGACGAGCCCAAACTCATCGGATACTTCAAGAACGAAGATTCCGAACGTAAGTGTTTTTAGTTTTAGGTCGAGTCGGAAAGGTTTAGAACCACTTCCACTGGGGGTGATCTTCCCTTTGTATGGAGAGCTTCTCCCCCTCACTGGGGTGATCTTCCCTTTGTATGGAGAGCTTCTCCACCTCTTTAATATGCATGCAATAAATATAAATATATATATATATATATATATATATATATATATATATATATACATTATATGTACATATAAATATAACAACTCTATATACTTCTTTGTACATTTAAATATAACAACTCTATATACTTCTATGTACATATAAATATAACAACTCTATATACTTCTATGTACATATGAATATAACAACTCTATATACTTATATGTACATATAAATATAACAACTCTATATACTTATATGTACATATAAATATAACAACTCTATATACTTATATGTACATATAAATATAACAACTCTATATACTTATATGTACATATAAATGTAACAACTCTCTATACTTCTATGTACATATAAATATAACAGCTTTATATACTTCTTTGTACATTTAAATATAACAACTCTATATACTTCTATGTACATATAAATATAACAGCTTTATATACTTCTTTGTACATTTAAATATAACAACTCTATTTACTTCTATGTACATATAAATATAACAGCTTTATATACTTCTATGTACATATAAATATAACAGCTTTATATACTTCTATGTACATATAAATATAACAACTCTATATATTTCTATGTACATTTAAATATAACAGCTTTATATACTTCTATGTACATATATAAATATAACAACTCTATATACTTCTATGTACATATAAATATAACAACTCTATATACTTCTATGTACATATAAATATAACAACTCTATATACTTCTATGTACATATAAATATAACAACTTTATATACTTCTATGTACATATAAATATAACAACTTTATATACTTCTATGTACATATAAATATAACAACTTTATATACTTCTATGTACATATAAATATAACAACTCTATATACTTCTATGTACATATAAATATAACAACTTTATATACTTCTATGTACATATAAATATAACAACTATATAAACTTATATGTACATATAAATATAACAACTTTATATACTTCTATGTACATATAAATATAACAACTATATACACTTATATGTACATATAAATATAACAACTCTATATACTTCTATGTACATATAAATATAACAACTTTATATACTTCTATGTACATATAAATATTACAGCTCTATTTACTTTTATGTACATATGAATATAACAACTCTATATACTTATATGTACATATAAATATAACAACTTTATATACTTCTATGTACATTTAAATATAACAACTCTATTTACTTCTATGTACATATAAATATAACAACTCTATATACTTCTATGTACATATAAATATAACAACTATATAAACTTATATGTACATATAAATATAACAACTCTATATACTTCTATGTACATATAAATATAACAACTATATAAACTTATATGTACATATAAATATAACAACTCTATATACTTATATGTGCTATTACTAGTAAATGTACAAGCCTGGGGTTTTACACACAAATCAGGGGTGCTCTTATAAAGAGGACCAAAACCCAGGGGAGTGAAAAACCTGGGTTATGATCCACTTTAAAGCAACTCCCACAGACTTGTCTGGGGTGAAATAGGGATAAAGCCTCACCTGGATATTCATGGCCACACCCCTTTATTCAGGCTTCTCCAATGGCACGCTCTATATGTAAATGTATCAATTCTATAAATAGCTTTCTGGCTGCATAACATTGTAGGCACAGTGTCACTTTGTTGTGATGTTTCTATTTTTAGAATTCGTGTTTTTGAAATATTAACATATCTGTAAAGAAAGAAATTACTGAGAAGCCCCATCTTGTTTTCTATTCGACATTCCCTCCATCTCTCTCTTCCACTTTCCCTTCTCCTTTTTTATACCTTCCCTCCATCACTCTTTTCCACATTCCCTCCTTTTTTCATCCACCTCTTTATCTCTCTTTCCCACATTCCCATCTTCTCCTTTTCTTACACAACTTTGCTCCATATCTCATTTCCACATTCCCATCTTTTCCTTTTCTTTTGTACCTTCCCTCCATCTCTCTTTTCTACATTCCCATCTTCTCCTTTTCATTTATACCTTCCCTCTATCTCTTTTTCCATATTCCCTCCTTTTTTACATCCATCCCTCTATCTCTCTTTTCCACATTACCATTTTCTCCCATTTTCTACCTTCCCTCCACCTTTCTTTTCCACATTCCCATCTTCTTCTTTTCTTTTCTACCTTCCCCATCTCTCTTTTTCGCATCCCTATCATCTTCTTTTTTTCTACCTTCCATCCATCTCTCTCTTCTACTTTCCCTTCTCCTTTTTTATACCTTCCCTCCACCTCTCTTTTCCACATTCCCATCTTCTCCTTTTCATTTATACCTTCCCTCCTTCTCTATTTTCCACATTCCCATCTTCTCCTTTTCATTTATACCTTCCCTCCATCTCTCTTTTCCACATTCCCATCTTCTCATTTTCATTTATACCTTTCCTCCATCTGTCTTTTCCACATTCCCTCCTTCTTTTTATTTCATCCACCCCTTCATCTCTCTCTTCCGCATTTCCATTTTTTTTCTTTTCTTTTCTACCTTCCCTTCATCTCCCTTTTTCACGTTCCCGTCTTCTCCCATTTCCACATTCCCACTATTCTTTTTCTTGCACACCTTCCCTCCATCTCTCTTTTCCACGTTCCCATCTTCTCCCTTTGTCTTACTTCCCTCCATCTCTTTTTTCCACGTTCCCATCTTCTCCCTTTGTCTTACTTCCCTCCATCTCTTTTTTCCACGTTCCCATCTTCTCCCTTTGTCTTACTTCCCTCCATCTCTTTTTTCCACGTTCCCATCTTCTCCCTTTTTCTACCTTCCCTCTATCTTTCTTTTCCACATTCCTGTCTTCTTATTTTCTTTTCTACCTTCCTTCCATCTCTATTTTCCACACCCCCATCTTCTGCTTTTCTTTGCTACCTTCCTTCCATCTTTATTTTCCACACTCCCATCTTCTGCTTTTCTTTGCTACCTTCCTTCCATCTCTCTTTTTTCTCATTCCCTTCTTCTATTCCCTCCATCTATCTAATGCAGAGTAATAATACCATGCAGTGATAAAACATCATATGATAATGTGAGTGTAAGCTCTTGGGGTTCAGTTCCCGCTCCAGCTCCAGGTATTAAGAGCTCTGGAATGTCATTGGCTGCAGTATCAGGGGCGGCCGCGCGGCGGGAGGGGGCTTCTGGAATTCTAATGGAACAGCTGACGAGGTATTTCTGATTGTTTGGCCTGTTACAGGGAATTTCTGCCGGAGGATGAATCGGGATTAACTCAGGATTCACAGCAAATCCCTCTACTCAACAAAAGGGGGAATAGAAGCCTGCTGATCACTCTGGGTTATGTGCCAAGAAGACCTAAACCCTAATTATTAGAGTATAGGGGAGGATACAGAAGGAGAAGAGCTTACACTCTATTAGGGTATAAGGGAGGATACAGAAGGAGAAGAGCTTACACTCTATTAGGGTATAAGGGAGGATACAGAAGGAGAAGAGCTTACACTCTATTAGGGTATAGGGGAGGATACAGAAGGAGAAGAGCTTACACTCTATTAGGGTATAGGGGAGGATACAGAAGGAGAAGAGCTTACAATCTATAAGGATATAAGGGAATTTTTATTGGTAAACAAACAAAACTCAGCTAATCAGCATTAATACATAATATAAAGAAAACGTATACTTGTATACAATGAACATAACACAGCAGAATACTACATACTATACATTATCTATCGTGTCTATACTCTTAATGATTACTCAGTGCAGATACATCAGGTTACAGATCAGGGGTTAGGTGCCATCATTATGTAGAGCAGTAACACATTAAACACCATCATAGATCTGAATCATCAGAGTCGTCCTGCCTGCCAGTCACTTCCATATCAGAGTCTATCGGGTCTATAGCTGCTGGTGACTTTTTCTTAGTCGGTGGGTCCTCCTCTGACCCCGAGTCACATTCTCTGGCTATACGCTTTAACTCTTGCTCCAGCTCCATAGTATCGTGCCCAGAAATATCTGCACCTGACTCAGACAGTATGTTATATCGGTTTGATGTAACTGTCACTGCTGTATCTGTTCTGCCCTTGGGCTTTTTCCCTGGCTTTTGGACTAAGGACCATGCGCCCTCTGGTCTGCGGGTGGACTTGTCTTTTTTTTTCCCTCTCTTATCACCAGAGACTTTGCTATCTGCAGAAGAGGCTGGAGCAGGGCAATGGGCCATAGCAGGGGAAGGGGCTACAGGGGAAGATGGGCTATCAGCTTGCTCCGGTGCTGGCCGTGGGATGGTGGCCACAGGCTGTGGGGTTACATCTGTCTGATCTCTTATCTCAGCTGTCTCAGAGCCTGGCCTTGTTACTATCTGCCCAGACATCAGAGCCTCCTCCTCTGTAACCTCACCTGCTGCCACCAGCTCCTCCACAGCCTGGCTATAGAGGTTATGGAAGGCCTCCGAGCATAATGACCCATCTGACCACACAAGTTACACCGGACATTTGTACACATGGCGCTGGTGTGACCAATCTCCCCGCACAGGTTACACTTCACTACAGTACACACTCCGGCCACATGACCCCCTTCTCACACTTAAAGCACAAGCGGGGCTGACCGGCATAGAAGCACACCCCCCTCTCACGCCCGATAAAGAAGGAGTTGGGCAAATGTAAGGTAACATTACTGTGCTGCCTGAGCTTTACCAGCACCCTCCAGCCTCCCGTCCAGATCCCATCATCATCAAGACACTTTGTCAGGTCAGACACCATATCACAATGTCTTCTCGGCCATATCAAAATATCCTGCGGGGGGACGGACTCATTCCAGAACAAGATGTTAACGCTCACAGTACCCGGCTTTGATACCGGGATAAGGATAAACTGGTCCCATCCCTCAGCGCCCCTAAACTTTGTCACACTTGCCCAGAACCTGTCCAAGCTGGCCATGAGCTTGAAGCTTATATCGTAGCCCTGCCTGTCCGGGAGGTTTATGGCGGCCAATATTTCTGTGGGTGTGAACCCCATCTGGTTACACAGGAGCTCCCGGATCACATGTCTCCTGTCTGGCAGATATTCCTTCCCCCCTAATTCTTAAATCTTACCACGTTCCTCCTCTTAAATGCCTGACAGGTGTAACGTAAGCCAGGGCTAAAAGATGGGGCACCACGGCTCCAGGCATTCTGAGGAGGAGCGTGACCAGATGCATTGCCAGTATTATCACTGTGGGGTCTGGATTGCGGGGGACCCGCTACCTGTGGCTGAACACCTATGGGAGGAAAAACATTATTAGTACATGCAGACGATTCAGTCCCATTAATATCAGGGACCGCAAGCTGTTCATTGTCCCAAACAGATTGTAATGCATTGCAACTTGCTTGCTTGTTTCCTCGATCGATGTCTGACAATGTGGGCAACAGTTCAGAGGTGTCACTATGTCCCGGCTGTGACCACGGGCTTGCAATTTGGGGGGTCTCTTCAACTTCCATAGTGTCACTGGCTGCATCACATCCATTCTCAGGCTGGGGGAGGGCGCCTTGTGATACACAGAGTCCATTACTATTCAGGGATTGCTCACTGCTGGGTGGTTGGTTTACTTTGCTGGCATCAGGAAAAGAAGGGGCAGAATCTTGCAACACTGGGGTCCTGTACAGCAGCTCCTGTGAGGATGTCTCCTGCTCTGATGGTGAGGGGGAGGCTGAGCTGGGTTGAGGTATATGTCTGTGTTTTAGGAGCTTCTGAGACTCCTCAAACTGATCCAGGTTCTTGTATCTCTCTGCCATGGGCCCCATTTGTTTCTCAAGTGCCTCAATGTCACTAACAATTTCAGCAAGCTGTGTGCGGAAAGTCTCTATCAGCGCATCACAGGCGGTTGCGCTACGGGGGTTTGCTGCTTTTAGTTTATTTGCTTTATCTATTTGTCTTTGCAGTTGTGTCCTGGATGCTCTTAAGCTGTTCATGTTGTTGACTAAATCTGGAATCTTGTCTGCAAGCTGCAGTTCTGGTGCGCGCTCTGTCTCTTTAAGACTTGCCTTGCGCCTTGGCTTTCCTGCTGGGTCTTTGAATGTCTCTGCTGCCTCAGTCCTGGGAGACTTGTGGCCATTTGCCCCCAGCTCAGCATTTGCATTGTCTGATAACTTCCCAGATTTATGTCCAGTGGCAGATTTAGCAGATTCCCCCCAGTTATGGGGTCACCAGTGGCCGGCTGGGTCTTGGATCGCAGGGCCCGGGACTCTCGGCTCACACACACATTCTGCTGCAGGTTTTCCTGCATTGTCAGTCTTTCCAAATATGTCCTCCTCAGCTTGTGCTGCTTCCCACTGCCGGCCTGAGCTGGCTGCTGAGTGTCCATCACAACAGGTTGTTGGATCTCCCTAACTGGATCAGCACAGTCACTTTGCTGGGGCTGCCGCCCTCCCTCCATTACATGCTGCACACAGACACTGCTACACGGCCCATCATTATTATCCACCACTTCCATTCCAGCTTCACTTACTTTACTGTAACTTTCTTCCATAAAGACTCTTCCACCTTCACTGTAATCCACCGCGGTCAGCCGGTCAGCAGCATATTCAGTAGCCAGAGGGTCTCTAACATGGACTCCAGATTCAGACCCAGAAGCCTGGAGCTCACCTGGGGAGCGACCCCACCCAAGGCAGCCAGGCCCTGGGCTAGAGCCAGACATTCACAGCACCTGCAGAGAGCTCACTCACACACCTCCTCCCACCTTAACGATCTATTAGGGTATAAGGGAGAATACAGGAGGAGAAGAGCGTACACTCTATTAGGGTATAAGGGAGGATACAGAAGGAGAAGAGCTTACACTCTATTAGGGTATAAGGGAGGATACAGAAGGAGAAGAGCTTACAGTCTATTAGGGTATAAGGGAGGATACAGAGGGAGAAGAGCTTACACTCTATTAGGGTATAAGGGAGGATACAGAAGGGAAGGAGAAGAGCTTACAATCTATTAGGGTATAAGGGAGGATACAGAGGGAGAAGAGCTTACACTCTATTAGGGTATAAGGGAGGATACAGAAGGAGAAGAGCTTACACTCTATTAGGGTATAAGGGAGGATACAGAAGGAGAAGAGCTTACACTCTATTAGGGTATAAGGGAGGATACAGAAGGGAAGGAGAAGAGCTTACAATCTATTAGGGTATAAGGGAGGATACAGAGGGAGAAGAGCTTACACTCTATTAGGGTATAAGGGAGGATACAGAAGGAGAAGAGCTTACACTCTATTAGGGTATAAGGGAGGATACAGAAGGAGAAGAGCTTACACTCTATTAGGGTATAAGGAAGGATAAAGAAGGAGAAGAGCTTACACTCTATTAGGGTATATGGGAGGATACAGAAGGAGAAGAGCTTACAATCTATTAGGGTATAAGGGAGGATACAGAATGAGAAGAGCTTACACTCTATTAGGGTATAAGGGAGGATACAGGAGGAGAAGAGCTTACAATCTATTAGGGTATAAGGGAGGATACAGAGGGAGAAGAGCTTACACTCTATTAGGGTATAAGGGAGGATACAGAAGGAGAAGAGCTTACACTCTATTAGGGTATAAGGGAGGATACAGAAGGAGAAGAGCTTACACTCTATTAGGGTATAAGGAAGGATAAAGAAGGAGAAGAGCTTACACTCTATTAGGGTATATGGGAGGATACAGAAGGAGAAGAGCTTACAATCTATTAGGGTATAAGGGAGGATACAGAAGGAGAAGAGCTTACACTCTATTAGGGTATATGGGAGGATACAGAAGGAGAAGAGCTTACACTCTATTAGGGTATAAGGGAGGATACAGAAGGAGAAGAGCTTACACTCTATTAGGGTATAAGGAAGGATAAAGAAGGAGAAGAGCTTACACTCTATTAGTGTATAAGGGAGGATACAGAAGGAGAAGAGCTTACAATCTATTAGGGTATAAGGGAGGATACAGAAGGAGAAGAGCTTACACTCTATTAGGGTATATGGGAGGATACAGAAGGAGAAGAGCTTACACTCTATTAGGGTATAAGGGAGGATACAGAAGGAGAAGAGCTTACACTCTATTAGGGTATAAGGAAGGATAAAGAAGGAGAAGAGCTTACACTCTATTAGTGTATAAGGGAGGATACAGAAGGAGAAGAGCTTACAATCTATTAGGGTATAAGGGAGGATACAGAAGGAGAAGAGCTTACACTCTATTAGGGTATATGGGAGGATACAGAAGGAGAAGAGCTTACACTCTATTAGGGTATAAGGGAGGATACAGAAGGGAGAAGAGCTTACACTCTATTAGGGTATAAGGGAGGATGCAGAACGGGGAAGAGTTACAATGATTATAGTCGGTGTATCCAGGGTCCCTCCGTTTATCTAATGGTTTATAATGGAATCTTCCGGCTTTTTCCATGCCGGCCGCCGTGTGATCGCAGCCTCCGGCAAATAAATAATTTGTGTTAATGCTCCAACATGTGTAAGGAAGTGATAAGGCGATGAGGTGCTGACACAGCCGGAGCGTTGTTCAATAATTCAGGAGCCTAATGTAATGTTACTAAATTTATAGCGGGACTATAAAGCGATGGTGGCAGCTATCGGACTCCGCGGATCAGGGTCATCCAGGTTCCAGCAGGGGAGTGCAGCATCATCCTCATACTAACTCTCATGTCTGACTGAAGAATTAAAGAGCAACTCCACCCCAGCTGCACCTCCACCTGTGCTGCATGGCCTGTAGAGGGAGCTCTCCGCAGCTTACATTTCTATTAATTCTAGGAGGTAGCCTGTGCTGAATGTTGGAAGGAAGGGGTGGAGCTCACTTCCTATGAACCGCCCCTGAAGAGCCCCACCACCTATGTATGGGCTTATGGTCCGAATGGCAGTTAATTTGTTTTTTTTTTCTGGCGGGGGCCCAGTTTAATAATTCCCCTTTATTCTTGTAGATTACAAGGCCTATGAAGATGCCGCAGAGGAATTCCACCCATACATCCCTTTCTTTGCCACATTTGACCCTAAGGTAAGTGAGGGGAGTGGTAGAGGCGCAATCCCAGGTCCTGACCAAACCTCATCCCCATCCTTTACTATGCTCGATTAGATACATGGCCTGAGAGCTACCTGTTCATTAAAGTGGACCCAAACCCACGACAAACGGCCGGAGAATCTATAAGATTCCCGGGTCAATCGATTCCTTCCCCCCACTTACCTTCTTACCCGGTCCAGTGGTGCATGCACAAGCCACGGTTATGATGCGCTGACCTCTTTGTATTTGGTTTTTAGGTCGCCAAGAAGTTGACCCTGAAGATGAACGAGATCGACTACTACGAGCCCTTCCATGATGAGCCCGTCACCATCCCCGACAAACCCAACAGCGAGAAGGAGATTGTGGAGTTCCTGCACCACCACAGAAGGTAAGTACACTACACCAAGAAGCACCTGACCGGCGCTTCCCCCTTCTGTATCCTCCCTTATACCCTAATAGATTGTAAGCTCTTCTTCTTCTGTATCCTGCCTTATACCCTAATAGAGTGTAAGCTCTTCTCCTCCTGTATCCTCCCTTATACCCTAATAGATTGTAAGCTCTTCTTCTTCTGTATCCTGCCTTATACCCTAATAGATTGTAAGCTCTTCTCCTTCTGTATCCTGCCTTATACCCTAATAGATTGTAAGCTCTTCTCCTTCTGTATCCTCCCTTATATCCTAATAGAGTGTAAGCTCTTCTCCTCCTGTATCCTCCCTTATACCCTAGTAGATTGTAAGCTCTTCCTCCTTCTTTATCCTCCCTTATACTCTAATAGATTGTAAGCTCTTCTCCTCCTGTATCCCTCCTTATACCCTAATAGAGTGTAAGCTCTTCTCCTCCTGTATCCTCCCTTATACCCTAATAGATTGTAAGCTCTTCTCCTTTTGTATCCTCCCTTATACCCTAATAGATTGTAAGCTCTTCTCCTACTGTATCCTCCCTTATACCCTAATAGATTGTAAGCTCTTCCCCCTTCTGTATCCTCCCTTATTCCCCAATAGATTGTAAGCTCTTCTTCTGTATCCTCCCTTATACCCTATAGATTGTAAGCTCTTCTCCTTCTGTATCCTCCCTTATACCCTAATAGATTGTAAGCTCTTCTCCTTCTGTATCCTCCCTTATACCCTAATAGATTCTAAGCTCTTCTCCTCCTGTATCCTCCCTTATACCCTAATAGAGTGTAAGCTCTTCTCCTTCTGTATCCTCCCTTATACCCTAATAGAGTGTAAGCTCTTCTCCTTCTGTATCCTCCCTTATACCCTAATAGATTGTAAGCTCTTCCCCTCAGGTATCCTCCCTTATAGTCTAATAGATTGTAAGCGCTTCTCCTTCTTTATCCTCCCTTATACCCTAATAGAGTGTAAGCTCTTCTCCTCCTGTATCCCTCCTTATACCCTAATAGAGTGTAAGCTCTTCTCATTCTGTATCCTCCCTTATACCCTAATAGAGTGTAAGCTCTTCTCCTCCTGTATCCCTCCTTATACCCTAATAGATTGTAAGTTCTTCTCCTTGCTATATCCTTGCATATGGTGGATGGCTTTGCCATGGTCCTCTTTCTGTGTGTCAGAGACATTCATGCTCCGGGTTCCCAGGTGCTACGCGCCTTTGCGGTGGTGTAAGGGTTAATCTATATGTTGTTGCTAGGAGCCAGGGATGCCAGGAGAGACGCGGCGTCATCCGCCCGTCTCCAACTGGGGTCCAGCGGCGGTTGTGATGGCTGGTGCAGTTGCCATGGCACCTGGGGAAAACAATTTTGCTGCCATAGAAACACTGGAAATAACATGTTTGTCTAGTGCCCGCCGCCCTCACGTGGCGGCTGAATTAACCCTAAAAGTGCCGTAAAGAAAAGAGCAGGGAAGGGAACCCATCCTTTTACCCATACTCACAAGCCCACACCATAACGTTCCATATATTTCGATGAATAGCCAACTAGGGGGCAGTGACATCATATTGCTCTATATATTCCTATGGAGCATCCACTAGGGTGAAGTGACACCACAAAGCTCTGTATATTCCTATGGAGAGTCTACATGGTGTCAGTGACATCACAGTGCTCTATTTATTCTAATGGAGAGCCCATTAGGTGTCTATGGTACCCTAATGCTCCATATATTCCTATTGAAAGTCCACTTGTGGCAGTGACATCATAAGACCCTATATATTCCTATTGGGAGACCACTATGCAGCAGTGACGCCATACTGCTCTATATATTCCTATTGGGAGGCCACTAGGGGGCAGCAACATCATAATGCTCCATATATCCCTAGGTAGTTTCCACTAAGGATCAGTGACACCATAACCCTTCAAATATTCCTATAGACATGGCCGGCCATTGGGGTGTGCAAGGTGTGCACAGGGTGTAATCCCAACCTCTCTGAAAAGGGGGCGCTCTTAACTACTGGATCAGCAGGCCTCTCTTTTCCAAAATACCCCTCCATCTCTTCTTTTTCTGTAGCCCCCCCCCCCGTTTTCATATTGTTTTCACCTTTCCTAAATTTTTCTCTTTTCCACATTCCCTCCATCTTTCTCTCCTTCCCACATTCCCTCCATCTTTCTCTCTTTTCAATATTCCAATATTCCCTCCATCTTTCTCTCTTTTCCATATTCCCTCCATCTTTCTCATTTCCACACTCCCTCCATCTGTCTCACTTGGTGTCACCACATTTCCACTATCTTTCTGTTTTCCACATTCCCTTTCCCTTTTTTCATATTCTCTTAATCTTTCTATCTTTTCCAGATTCCCTCCATCTTTCTCTCTTTTCCACATTCTTTCCATCTTTCTCTCTTTTCCATGTTCCCTACATCTTTCTCTTTCCCACATTTTCCCCATCTTTCTCTCCTTTCATCTTACTATTTTTTCTACATTCCCTCCATCTTTCCCTATTTCCATATTCCCTTAATCCTTCTCTCTTTCCCTTGTTCCCTTCATCTTTCTCTTTCTCACATTCCCTCCATCCTTCGCTCTTTTCCACATTCTCTCCATCTTTATTTCCTTTCCACATTCCCTTCATCTTTCTCTCTTTTCCACACTCCCTCCATCTTTCCCTCTTTTGCATGTTCCCTTAATCTTTCTCTCTTTTCCTTGTTCCCTCCATCTTTCTCTCTTTTCCACATTCCCTCCATCTTTCTCTTTTCCTCATTTCTTCCATCTTACTCTTTTCCTCATGTCTTCCATCTTTCTCTCTTTCCCACATTCCCTCCATCTTTCTCTCTTTTCCACATTCTCCCCATCTTTCTCTCTTTTCCACATTCCCTCCATCTTTCTCATTTGTTCACATTCCCTCCATCTTTCTCATTTGTTCACATTCCCACAATCTTCTCTCTTTTCCACATTCCCCCATCTTTCTCTCTTTTCCACATTCCCTCATTCGTTCTCTCTTTTCCACGTTCTCCCCATCTTTCGCTCTTTTCCACATTCCCTCCATCTTTCTCACTTGTCCACATTCCCTCATTCGTTCTCTCTTTTCCACATTCCCCCATCTATCTCTCTTTTCCACATTCCCTCCATCTTTCTCACTTGTCCACATTCCCACAATCTTCTCTCTTTTCCACATTCCCTCCATCTTTTCCTCTTTCCATATTCCCTCCATCTTTCTCACTTGTCCACATTCCCTCCATCGTTCTCTCTTTTCCACATTCCCCCATCTCTCTCTCTTTTCCACATTCCCTCCATCTTTCTCTCATTTCCACATTCCCTCCATCTTTCCCTCTTTCCATATTCCCTTAATCTTTCTCTCTTTTTGATTGTTCCATCCATCTTTCCCTTTCCAACATTTCCTCCATCCTTCTCTCTTTTCTTCATCCCCCCCATTTTCTCTCTTTTCCACATTCCCTCTTTCATCTTTCCCTCTTTTTCTCACCCCCATCTTTCTCTCTTTTCCACATTCCCTCCATCTTTCTCACTTGTCCCCATTCCCGCAATATTCTCTCTTTTCCACATTCCCTCCATCTTTTCCTCTTTTCAATATGTCCTTCATCTTTCTTTCTTTTCCTTATTCCCTCTAACTTTCTTTCTACCTTCATATTACATTCATTCTCTTCCCCAATCTCTTTTCCACATTCCCTCTTTCCTATTTTCCCATCTCTCTCTTGTTCACCTTCAGTCTTTCCCTTTCTCGTTACCCTTTGTTTTTCTTGCCCTCTCTTCCATGTTTCTTGCGTGTCATTTGTGTGTCTCTAGGGGGCGCCATTGCCTACAGACGCTCCACTAGGGGGCAGCAACACCTTAATGCTCCATATAGAGAACCCATTATATATATATATATATATATATATATATATATATATATATATATATATATATATATTCTAATAATTGATTTTATTAGCAATTTCTTTGGAAATAAAGGGTTAATAATAGAATAAATCAACTGCTATGATGAAACATAAAAAAGTTCCCCTTGAAGTCAGTGTCATTCTCCCCTTTGAGAGATAAAAGCGGGTGCGGAGAGCCTCCTTAGCATCTCATTTCCGAGCCCGGGTGATGAAAGTGCGGCAACACAGACCTACTTAAGAATTGTCAGTTCACAGACCGCCGTTGCCATGGCAGCGCCGGCTTTATAGCGTGCGCACGCCAAACGCATTATTTTTTTTTTCTTCCTTCCTTCCTTCATCTAATATATTTATTGTTTTCTTCTGTATCTCATTACTGCACCTGGGAGAGCTTCACGCGGCTTGCCGCAACCGCCGCCGCTGGGAACGCCAGGGTGCCGCTATAAAGTATTTATAGCTTGAACGTAAAAAAAAAAAAAATGGCGGCTCCTTGACCTTTGCCCCTTCGGTGAAATGTCGCCATTCGATATGATTGCATTTATTGGCGCTTTATTCACCATAAGGACCTAAGGACTCCCTATAATACTCTGCAACCCACCCATGCCATATGTAATGCCTAAGGACCCCCTATACCACGGCAACCCACCCATGTCATATATAATGCCTAAGGACCCCCTATACCACGGCAACCCACCCATGTCATATATAATGCCTAAGGGCCCCCTATACCACTGCAACCCACCCATGCCATATATAATGCCTAAGGACCCCCTATACCACTCTGCAACCCACCCATGTCACATATAATGCCTAAGGGCCCCCTATACCACTGCAACCCACCTATGCCACATATAATGTCTAAGGACCCCCTATACCACTCTGCAACCCACCCATGCCACATATAATGCCTAAGGACCCCCTATACCACTGCAACCCACCCATGCCATATATAATGTCTAAGGACCCCCTATACCACTGCAACCCACCCATGCCACATATAATGCCTAAGGGCCCCCTATACCACTCTGCAACCCACCCATGCCATATATAATGTCTAAGGACCCCCTATACCACTCTGCAACCCACCCATGCCATATATAATGTCTAAGGACCCCCTATGCCACTCTGCAACCCACCCATGCCATATATAATGCCTAAGGGCCCCCTATACCACTCTGCAACCCACCCATGCCACATATAATGCCTAAGGGCCCCCTATACCACGGCAACTCACCTATGCCACATATAATGCCTAAGGACCCCCTATACCATGGCAACCCACCCATGCCACATATAATGCCTAAGGACCCCTTATACAACCGCAACCCACCCATGCCACATACAATGCCTAAGGACCCCCTATACCACTCTGCAACCCACCCATGCCACATACAATGCCTAAGGACCCCCTATACCACTGCAACCCACCTATGCCACATATAATGCCTAAGGACCCCCTATACCACTGCAACCCACTCATGCCACATATAATGCCTAAGGACCCCCTATACCATGGCAACCCACCCATGCCACATATAACGCCTAAGGACCCCCTATACCACTGCAACCCACCCATGCCACATACAATGCCTAAGGACCCCCTATACCACCCTCCAACCCACCCATGCCACATATAATGCCTAAGGACCCCCTATACCACTGCAACCCACCCATGCCACATACAATGCCTAAGGACCCCCTATACCACTGCAACCCACTCATGCCACATATAATGCCTAAGGACCCCCTATACCATGGCAACCCACCCATGCCACATATAATGCCTAAGGACCCCTTATACAACCACAACCCACCCATGCCACATACAATGCCTAAGGACCCCCTATACCACTGCAACCCACCCATGCCACATACAATGCCTAAGGACCCCCTATACCACTGCAACCCAGTCATGCCACATATAATGCCTAAGGACTCCCTATTCCACTGCAACCCACTCATGCCACATATAATGCCTAAGGACCCCCTATACCATGGCAACCCACCCATGCCACATATAATGCCTAAGGACCCCTTATACAACCACAACCCACCCATGCCACATACAATGCCTAAGGACCCCCTATACCACTGCAACCCACCTATGCCACATATAATGCCTAAGGACCCCCTATACCACTGCAACCCACCTATGCCACATATAATGCCTAAGGACCCCTTATACCACTGCAACCCACCCATGCCACCTATACTGCCAGGCACCCCTATATTACTACTGTGCTACCCCCCATGCCATGTATAGTGCCCAAGAACCTCTATATACCACCCCACAACCCACCCATGCTACCCATGCCTAAGGTCCCCATATACCATTCTGCAACCCACCCATGCCACATATAATGCCTAAGGGCCCCTTATACCACTTTGCCCAAGGACTATCTATTACCAGCCACTCATGCCCCCTCTACTGCCCATGTAGACTTATATACCTCTCTACAACCCACCTATGCTACCTATACTGCCAGTGGACCCCCTTTTACTACACTTACCTACCTATCCCACCTATACTGCCCATGTAGACACATATATTTCTTTACAACCCAACCATGTTACCTATACTGCCCATGGAGTCCCACCCATAACAGTCACAATGTCCAATGGCCCCCTATTATCACTGGGCAACCCACCCATGCATTTCATGGACCCCATAAGCCCCATGCAACCCACCCATACTATTTATATTGCCTATGGAGTCCCATATATAACTCTACAACCCACACATAACACAATGTCCAAGGGCCCCTATTATCAATAGGTAACCCACCCATACCACCTATGCATCTCACGAACCCCATAAGCCCCATGCAACCCACCCATACTATTTATCTTGCCTATGGAGTCCCATATATAACTCTACAACCAACCCATAACAGTCACAATGCCCAAGGGCCCCCTATTATCACTAGGTAACCAACCCATGCCACATATGCATCTCATGGACCCCATAAGCCCCATGCAACCCACCCATACTATTTATATTGCCTATGGAGTCCCATATATAGCTCTACAACCCACCCATAAAACAATGTCCAAGGGCCCCCTATTATCACTAGGTAACCCACCCATGCCACCTATGCATCTCATAGACCCCCATAAGCCCCATGCAACCCACCCATACTATTTATATTGCCTATAGAGTCCCATATATAAATCTACAACCCACCCATAACACTTACAATGTCTAAGGGCCCCCTATTATCACTAGGCAACCAACCCATGCCACCTATGCATCTCATGGACCCCATAAGCCCCATGCAATCTACCCATACTATGTATATTGCCCATGGACACACCACACCAACCAACTACCTATACAGCCCAAGGACCCATATATACCACTAGCACTTAGAGCTCCTCGGCCTTCTAGGGATGCCCTTGGGAAAAAAGATTTATTTTAATGGATTGTCAGGGCCAATAGAAATCAATGAGCTTCTGGAGGCACCTGTGAAAAGCCTCCCCCGCACCCACCCAATTATAGCTGGAAATAACAACACATGCACGCTCCTGTCCTGTTCCAACAACTCCACCATTAGAAATGAATGGGCGCCATACAACTAAAAATGCCAGACCCCTTTCAGATCTCTCTCCACCAACCCCCTGCTCTCCCCTCACTTCAGGGGACTTCCTATCCCACCCTCTAATACTGGCAGTTCCTCACATTGTGGATTCACTATTGAGACCCCCCTTTCACATTCAGAGGCCAACTCCTATTGGCCGACTGGGTTCTCCCTTTGGGACTGGCAGAGGGGGTGGGTGAGTGTAGCTGGGAGAGATGTGGATGAGTGGAGCTGTGAGGAGGTAAATGAATGGCCCTGGGAAACAGCGTGGATGAATAGAGCTGGAAAAGAGGGGTGAAAGAGAGGGGTGGATGAGTGGAGCAGTAGAGCTGGGAAAGAGCGGATGAATGAGTGGGGCTGGCTGCGGGAGGGATGGATGCCTGGATTTGGGAGAGGAATAGATAAGTGAACCGGGGAAGTGGAGCCGAAAGAGAGATTAATAAGTGGAGCTGGGAGATGGGTGGATGAGTAGAGATGGGAGAAGAATAAATGAGTGAAGCTGGGAGATGAATAACTGAGTAGAGATCAGACGGGGTGGATAAGTGGAGCTGGTAGAGTGATAAATGAGTGGGGATGGGAGAAGAATAACTGAGTGGTGGATGTGTGGAGCTGGGAGAGGGATGGGTGACTGGAGTTGAGAGAAAGGGTGGATGGGGGATCTGGAAAATAGTGTGGATGAGTGGAGCTGGGAGAGAGGGTAGATGAGTGGAGCTGGGAGAGGGGTGGGTGACTGTAGTTGAGAGAAAGGGTGGAGGGGTGGATCTGGGAAATAGTGTGGATGAGTGGAGCTTGGATAAGTGGAGCTGGGAGAGAGGGTAGATGAGTGGAACTGGGATAAAGGGTGGATGAGTGGAGCTGGGAGAAAGGGTGGATGTGTGGAGCTTGTACAGTGTGTAATTGGTGGATGTTGTTGTAGGGCTGCAATTAGGACCATTGACCAGGCCACCCTTTATGGCTGGGTCCAATGAAAGAGTCCTGCCCTTACTGCCCTGATGGGGGTAAAGGACAATAATTACCTAATCAAAAACATTGAAAGGAGGGTGAAGGAGAGGAGTGGATGAGTGGAGCAGTGGAACTGGAAAGAGGGGATGAATGAATGTGGCTGGCAGAGGGATGGATGTGTTGATTTGGGAGAGGAATAGATAAGTGAAGCTGGGAAGGGGGATGGATGAGTGGAGCTGAGAGAGAGATTAATAAGTGGAGCTGGGAGATGGGTGGATGAGTGAAGCTGGGAGAACAATAAATGAGTGGAGATGGAGGAGGGGGTGGATTAGTGAAGCTGGGAGAAGGATAACCGAGTAGAGTGGAGCTGGAAGAATGATAAATTAGTGGAGATTGGAGATGGGTGGGTGAGTAGAGATGGGAGAAGTATAAATAAGTGGAGATGGGGTGGATGAGTGGTGCTGGGAGGGGGATAGATGAGTGGTGCTGGGAGATGGGTGGATGAGTAGAGATGGGAGAAGTATAAATAAGTGGAGATGGGGTGGATGAGTGGAGCTGGGAGAATGATAAATTAGTAGAGATCAGACGGGGTGGATGAGTAGAGCTGGGAGAATGATAAATGAGTGGAGATGGGAGAGGGGGTGGTTGAGTGGAGCTGGGAGAATGATAAATGAGTAGAGATCAGACGGGGTGGATGAGTAGAGCTGGGAGAATGATAAATGAGTGGAGATGGGAGAGGGGGCGGTTGAGTGGAGCTGAGAGAATGATAAATTAGTAGAGATCAGACGGGGTGGATGAGTGAATCTGGGAGAATGATAAATGAGTGGAGATGGGAGAGGGGTTGGATGAGTGAATCTGGGAGAAATATAAATGAGTGGAGATGGGAGAGGGGGTGGGTGAGTGGAGCTGGAAGAGGGGGTGGGTGTATGAAGCTGAAAGAGAGGGAGAATAACAGAAGCTAGGAGAGAGGGTGGATAACTGGAGCTGGGAGAAAGGGTGGATCTGGGGGAGAGGGGTGGGTGTGTGGAGCTGGGAGAGGGGTGGATGACTGGGGCTGGAAGAAAGGGTGGATGGGTGGATCTGGGTGAAAAAGGGTGGATGAGTGGAGCTGGGAGAGGGAGGGTGGATGAGTGGAGCTTGTACAGAAGTGGGTAATTGGTGGAAGTTGCCGAAGAGCTGCTATTTCGGCCATTGGCCAGGCCACCCCTCATGGCTACGTCCCATAGAGGAGTCCTGCCCTTACTGCCCTGATGGGGGGGTAAAAGGACAATAATTATCTAATCAAAAACGTTGACGTGTCACAATACATTTTACGGGTAGCTGAACATACAAGGTGTATGACATGGGGGCTCGAATCCTTCATGGCTGGATCATGGGGTTTGGCTTATGTGCTGTTTTTCAGTGACTCCATTTTTGTCTTCCACAGACCAACACTGAGGAAGCTGAGGCCAGACAGCATGTACGAGACCTGGGTAAGTAGATTTTTCCCTATTTGGTCCTGAAGGCCTAAGAGCTTAAAGTGGACATAAAGTAAATGAGATTTAAAGCAGGCTGAAACCTAGTATTTTCACCCCTCTGATCTTGGTTCTGCTTTATGTGCCCTGTATGTGTGAAACCCCCGGATCATCAGTTTTCTTACCTCGCTCCAAGCTCACAAGTTGCACGTGCGGACTTGTGTCCAGTATAATAGATTGCTGTGCCTATTAATGCCTGGCGTTCTCCCAATCAGAATAGTCTCAACGCCCTTCACCCAGATATGAGGGCTTCTTCAGGAGATTTGCCACAAGGAAGCAAAGTATCTTTGTAATTGTTTATACAGCTTCTGTATCACTGGATGTTTGACTCTGTATAGTTCCACACTCTGGGCGGCTTGTAACTTAGGACATTATGGTAGGATCTCCCCATAACTCTGTCGGAGCACTGATTGCTTCACCAGTGTGGAGGACTGCAAGACCTGGCCTGTTGATGGATCCTAAAGTGAGGTTTGGGCAACTTTGGTATAGAGCAGTGTTCCCCAACCCTCTCCTCAAGGCCCACCAACAGACCAGGTTTTGTAGATCTCCTCACAGATGCACAGCTGATGTAATCAGCGCTAGGCAGAGCTATAGAGCAACTATATGGAGATCCACAAAACCTGGTCTAATGGTGGATCATGAGGAGATATTTGGACAACACTGCTCTACCCCTTACATGGGCCCCACTGATCTTCTGGGTTTAGGATTGACTGCTATCAAAATCCACCATTCATTTTACCAAGATGGGCCTCCCTGGTTTTTGTGGGTCATGTCAACCGAATCAGTCTACCCAGAACGTCAGTGGGACCCATTTAAGTTGTAGAGTGGTGTTCTACATCCTTCTCACCAAAAGGTCATGTTTTGTGGATCTCCACATAGCTCCATCGGACCACTGATTGCTTCATCATTGTGGAGGACTGCAAGACCTGGCATGTTGGTGGATCATGAAGTGAGACTTGGGGAACTTTGGTATAGAGCAGTGTTCCCCAACCCTCTCCTCAAGGCCCACCAACAGACCAGGTTTTGTAGATCTCCTCACAGACACACCGCTGACGTAAACAGCACTAGGTAGAGCTATAGAGCACCTATGTGGAGATCCACAAAACCTGGTCTAATGGTGGATCATGAGGAGATGTTTGGGCAACACCTCTCTAAACCTAACATGGGCCCCACTGATCTTCTGGGTTTAAGATTGGCTGCTATCAAGATTCATTTTACCAAGAAGGCCTCCCTGGTTTTTGTGGGTCATGTCAACCGAATCAGTCCACCCAGAAGGTCAGTGGGACCTATCTAAGTTGTAAAGTGGTGTTCCCCATCCCTCTCATCGTGAGCCACCAACAGGTCATGTTTTGTGGATCTCCACATAGATCTGTCGGAGCACTCATTGCTTCACCAGTGTGGAGGACTGCAAGACCCGGCCTGTTGGTGGACCATGAAGCGAGGTTTGGGGAACTTTGGTATAGAGCAGTGTTCCCCAACCCTCTCCTCAAGGCCCACCAACAGACCAGGTTTTGTAGATCTCCTCACAGATGCACAGCTGACGTAAGGCAGAGCTATAGAGCAACTATATGGAGATCCACAAAACCTGGCCTATTGATGGATCATGAGGAGATGTTTGGGCAACACCACTCTACACCTTACATGGGCCCCACTGATCTTCTGGGTTTAGGATCGGCTTCTATCAAAATCCACCATTCATTTTACTAAGATGGGCCTCCTTGGTTTTTGTGGGTCATGTCAACCGAATAAGTGTACCCAGAAGGGCAGTGGGACCCATCCCTCTCATCGTGAGCCACCAACAGGTCATGCTTTGTGGACCTCATGATGGATGGTGTAGAGGAAGCCAAGTATGAAGGACAGGCCATGGAGATTTCCAGCCAGGGTGAATACTAGAAGTTGTCTGGTGGGTTGGGAGAAATGATGATGATGTCGATGATGTTGAGCATTTTTGAAACCTTTAGCAAACACGTTGGGTAACTTTTTTATTCTCTTGTAGGAAGATGACTTAAACGGCATCCACATTGTTGCCTTCGCAGAAGAGGATGATCCTGGTAAGGTTCAGTTTTTATCGAGCTTTGTACAGCGTCCACATTGGCCTACCTTAATGTTCAAATCAATGCCAAATACTCCACTGGTTACCATCAGGGCCAGATTATAGGCAGGCCCTGAGGGGACTCGTGCCCAGGGACCTCCACCACAATTGGTCCGGTCCTGGTGACCAGTGTGAACTTGTTTGAAGTGGATCAAAACCAGACCTGGCATTCCACCCCTGGGGAAATCCTGCAGTCGCTTGATATGTTTACTTTGCCAACGAGCCCACAGTGCACACATACTGGCATCACTCAAATCTTGCCCGGGCTGTGGGCAGCCCGCACATAGCCCAGGGAAGCAAAGGGTGGCACACGCTGATTGCGAGTGCGGCTAGGAATCTGTCCAGCTTCTCCAGCCGCACCTTAATATGCATGGCCAGAGAAGCTGAAGCTGAAGGAGAGCCGTGCCTGGGCCGTGGGCTCAACGAAACTGTAAGAAAAGCGGGCCAGGGGCGGGGTTTTTAACAGACCGGCTGGGATTCGATCCCTGGCCCTGTTGCTTAACAGTAACAAAAATACCAGCAATTACCCAAAACTTACTGGCAGGTTACTGTGCCGGTAAAATACCAGTAAAGTGGCAACTTTAGTTCCCCAACCCTCTCCTTGAGAGTCACCAACACGTCATGTTGTTATGAGCACTAATAGAGATGAAAAACATGGCTTGTTCGTTGCTCTCCAGGAGGAGAGGGCGTGGGATGCACTGACCTAAAGTGATGGCTAAACAATCCTCCACGCCATTGCAAAGAGATGAATGTAGTTTCCATAAGTGTTAGACTGACCAATAGTTATCCCTAAAACAGATGGTTATGAGTTCTTGGAGATCATCAAGGAGGTCGCAGAAGACAACACTGACAACCCTGACCTCAGCATTATCTGGATCGACCCCGAGGACTTCCCTCTGGTAAGAATCACATTTTGCTGGTTAGTTATAGACGCTTCTGTGTTGCTTGAGTTACGGACCGGGTCAATCATCTTCTTTGCTTCTACTGCTAGATGAGAAGGTTTGTCTCAGATAATAAAACATTACTAGGTGCATGTACTCAAGGCCACTAGGGCTGAAAGTGGTGGTGGGGGGGCATGACAAGCTACTGCTTCCATAGGATGTGTTGGATGTCCGGGTCAACAGGAATGGAGCATCTTGGGATGGCTGCATTGCTGGCTGGGGAGCTTACAGTATAGGATCTCCACCCTCCTGGGGAAGTCTCTGTTAGCAGTGGAATCGGTGGTACTTGAGGTAATTGTAAAATGGAAAGTGGTGCGCCATGAAAAAAAGGTTGGAAAACCCTGATGTACTAGTATCACCTGTGGTACCCAAGCTCCCTTCTGGTGGTACTCAAGGCCACCGGGAGTGAAAGTAAGGGGGGGGGGGGGGGACATAACCAGCTACTGCTTCCATAGGATGTGCCGGTTGTCCAAGCCAACAGGAATGAAGAATCTTGGGATGACTGCATTGCTGACTGAGGAGCTTGCAGTAAAGGACCTCCACCCTCCTGGGGAAGTATCCGTTATTGGTGGGAGTGACGGTACTTGAGCTAATTGCAAAATGGAAAATGGTGCTCCTTGAAAAGGAAAGTGGTGCTCCTTGAAAAAATGGGTTGGGAAACCTTGATGTACCTGATGTACTAGTACCGCTGGTGGTCCCCTGGCTCCCCTCTGGTGGTACTCAAGGCCAACAGGGGTGAAAGTGAGGGGGGCATGACAAGCTACTGCTTCCATAGAATGTGCCGGTTGTCCAAGTCAACAGCAATGGAGCATCTTGGGATGACTGCATTGATGGCTGAGGAGCTTGCAGTATAGGACATCCACCCTCCTGGGGAAATCTCTGTTAGTGGTGGAAGTGGTGGTACTTGATTTAATTGCAAAAAGGAAAGTGGTGCTCCTTGAAAAATGGGTTGGGAAACCCTGATGTACCTGATGTACTAGTACCACTGGTGGTACCCAAGCTCCCCTCTACTGGTACTCAAGGCCACCAGGGGTGAAAGTGAGGGGGGCATGGCAAGCTATTGCTTCCAAAGGATGTTTAGATGTCCAGGTCAACAGGAACGGAGCATCTTGGGATGACTGCATTGCTGGCTGAGGAGCTTGCAGTGTAGGACCTCCACCCTCCTGTGGTAGCCTCTGTTAGCGGTGGAAGTGGTGCTCCATGAAAAAAAGGTTAGGAAACCCTGATGTACCTGATGTACTCGTACCACTGATGGTACCTAAGCTTCCCTCTGTTTGCACTCAAGGCCACCAGGGGTGAAAGTGGGGGGGGGGGGGGGGGGCATGACAAGCTACTGCTTCCATAGAATGTGTGGTTGTCCAGGTCAATAAGCTGCAGGAGCTTCTTGGAATGCCTGCATTGCTAGAAAAAGCACTTGCAGTGTAGGACCTCCACCCTCCTGGGGAAGCCTCTAGGATTGTCGCAAGGTGGTAATGAAGGCTTCAAGATTGTATTATTGGTGGGAGGGTTGGTGCTTGAGACAGTGGTACTATGGCATCGCTCGGTGCAGCTAACTTTGGCGAAGATGAACTGTGCCTCCAGCATCTCCTCTCCATAGCTCAGGGACAATGGCTTGGAAGTGTGGGTGCTACAAAGGCTTCATTCTCCATGAATCATATTGGAGGGGGGGATGATGACAAAACCACAGACCCCGGAGGTTTTCTGGGGCCCTCGTCATGCTTTTCAAAGTATGGGAATGCTGAGGATAGAAAAAGTGTGAAGCCCTCAGAGTGATGTTTGTGAAATTCGAGTGCCCCATTTACTAAACTTCTACCTTTTTTTTATTTTCTCTCCTTTAGCTGATCCCCTACTGGGAGGAGAAATTTGGCATTGACCTGTCTCGGCCTCATATCGGCGTGGTGAATGTGACTGATGTAAGTAAAATTTTAGAGGCCTATTTCTCTATTGCTGGTTCTATTATAATTATAATATATATATATATATATATATATATATATATATATATATATATATACTTATTTTTATTATTATTATTATATAATAATCTTTATTTATATAGCGCCAACACATTCTGCAGCACTTTACAATCAGGGACCATGCTGCCATAAAAAATTTGTACAGTGCTCTAACATATGAAACACCTGTAAAATTAACTACTTTTTAAAATTTTAACTCCCCAAAGGAATACATCTTGGGGAAATTGTGACATTTTGTCCTGTGTGTATTTCACTTCAGTGCAGAAAAACTGTTTATGCTTTTGCCCTGAAGTAACTATGTAATTGGACATTTCCTTAGAAGAACCAAAATCTGACCTTTAGACTTAACCTCTGCTGTTGTTTATTTACACCCTTTGATTTTAGCATTCCTCAACGTTTTAATATCTGGGACCATGCTGCCAGAACAAATGTTGTCCAGCGCCATAACATAAGAAACACCCATAAAGTAACAACTGTTTAAACTGTCGACAACCACCCCCCTGCCCAAGTTATAAATCCTGGGGAGTTTTTTTAATATAGAAATACTTTGTTCTGAAGTAACTTTGTAGCTCAACAATTCCTTTGATGAACTGAAGTCAGGTCTGAGATATGAGCGCTTCGCTGGTGACCCCGATTGCCTATTTTAAGACTTATTTATTTACTGTTTTATTTTAGCATAGATCAATTTGATAGGAAACATGAATGAAATTAGGTGGAGAAAAGTAAAAAAAAATGTGTGTATTTCACACAGTCAAGACAGGAAGGAGTGAACAGACTGTTAGGGCAGAAACACTGTTTAGGCTGTAAATTTGTAACTCAACGTTTCCTCTGAAGAATTGAAATCTGATCTGTGGAGAGAGCTGCTGACCCAAAAGCACATCCTGACGCCTCTCCCCATCCACTTTGATTAGTAAGAAGAATATTTCAGATTATTTGTCAGAAGTCCACCAAAACAGAATAGAGGCAGATTCCACTCCTCACTAATCCTAATCCCATTTGGCAGGTCCTCCGGCAGCAGTAGCGGTAACAGTGACCGTGCTCTGCCGGCATTTGGGCAGACAGGGAACAAAGGTCCCCTCCCCCATCCTTCTCCCCTGGCATCCTGCTGTGGAGCAAATGTTAGTGTCTCCTTATAATAGCTATATTGTGTCCACAAAAACTAGCCATAATCAATAGGTAGCTGCAGCAGCAACACCACCACCGCCACCATGACCACCATCCCCACCACCATGACCCTCACCACCATCGCCACCACCACCACCATGACTCTCACCACCATCATCACCACCTCCATCACTACCATCGCCACCACCATCACCACCACCATCATCATTGCCACCATGACCACTGTCACCTCAACCATCACCACCACCACCATCACCACCACAATCACTACCATCGCCACCACCATCACTGCCACCATGACCACCATCGCCACCACCATGATGCTCACCACCACCATCCCCACCACCATGACCCTTGCTGCCACCACCACCACCACCATGGCCCTCACCACCATTGCCACCACCACCACCATAACTCTCACCACCATCATCACCACCACCATCACTACCATCGCCACCACTATCACCACCACCATCACCACCACCATCATCACTGTCACCATGACCACCATCGCCGCCACCATGACCCTTACCACCACTATCACTTCAACCCTCACCACCATCGTCACCACGACCATCACTACCATCCCCACCACCATGAATCTCACCACCATCACTACCATCGGCACTGCCATCACCACCACCACTATCACCTCGACCCTCACCACTATCATCACCACCACCACTACCACTGCCACCAACATCATCATTACCATGACCACCACCATGACCACCATGGCCACCACCACGACCACCACTATTGCCACCAGCACCACCATGTATGACGGCTCATCACAATTTCTTTGTAAAAACAGTAAAATAACTGAGGAGGGATATGTCAGAAAGAGAGGAACGTGTGCGAGAGAGGCATCCATGGATTCACGTAATATCAGCCGGTCATAAAGAAGTCATCTTCTTTATTAGTGCTTCATTAGGATGTCAAGGTCAAGCGCGTGACATTTTATACAACATTCGCCCGTTGAATAAACCATATCAAATGTTAAATGATGCCAGGCAACCATCTGATGTCATCAGGACCCTAAACGAATGACATTGCTGATTACATCTGGTATTATTTCTAGTGATGAACACAGTCTTAGACCATTATTGGTTCATTAAATATAAGGTTAGTGAATAGATATCCTAAGAAGAATCAGCCATGTGGCCTCAAGCCATGAAAATGTTCTTCTCAACCACCGTCTACCATAACATCGGCATTTCTTACTGGTTCAGGATGAGCTACATGCTTCCATTACCAACCAGGAATAGTTACATTTGGGATTTAAGGAGGTTAGTATGTCAACGTTCTTTAAAGTCAATGTGGTCAGTGTCATAGCTGACTGGGACACAAGAGTATGAGGCGACCTTGGCAAGCCACAGCTTTTCCCCAAACATGTGATGATATATAAACCTCCTTGCCAATGGCCTGCCCAGCTTTCCATGTCCACGTCCCTAAACCAGGAGAATCCCACCACAGGAAATCATTCTCAGGGCCCACCAGAAGTCGTCCCGGGGCCCAATAGAGGAAATCTTTCTTGAGGCCCACCAGATGATTAGTGGAGCCCACATGAAGATATTATTATTGGTGCCCACCAGAGGAAATCATTCTTGTGGTCCCACCAGAGGAACTCATTTTGGGTCCCACCAGAGGAAATCATTCTCAGGGCCCACCAGAGGAAATTATTCCTGGAGCGCACCAGAGGAAATCATTCTCATGGCCCACCAGAGGAAATCATTCTCTGGGCCTACCAGAGGAAATCATTCTTGCTGCTAACCAGAGGAAATAATTTTTAGGGCCCACCAGAGGAAATCATTCTTAGGACCCACCAGAGGAAATCATTTTCTAGGGCCCACCAGAGGAAATCATGCTCTGGACCCACCAGAGGAAATCATTATTGTGGCCCACCAGAGGAAATCATTCTTAGGACCCACCAGAGGAAATCATTTTCTAGGGCCCACCAGAGGAAATTATTATTGTGGCCCACCAGAGGAAATAATGCTCTGGGCCCACCAGAGGAAATCATTATTGTGACCCACCAGAGGAAATCATTCTTAGGGCCCACCAGAGGAAATCATTTTTAGGGCTCATCCTTAAACTGAAACCCAATTCGATTTTTGGAAAATATAACGTGAAATGTTTATTAACTAAATAACACAAGTATTTTGCTGAATAAATAAACTTAACACTTCAAGCAAACCAAAACCACTGTACTGCTGATGGCCTTGAATCAGTGCCTGGGGCTCACCGGACTTTTCTTAGGTATTTTGGTGGGGCATTCTGAAACCAGCCAATTGGTCTTTATCTATTGACAATTTCTTTCTTTCAACAAAAACTGGAAGCTTAAAATATAAAACTATGCTTTAAAGAGGCATGTCTACCCAACTCTGATCTTCAACTTTTATTAGGGTATTTCCTGGGTGGTAGGCCATCCCATGACCCTACTGCACCTATGAAGGTTCTGTATTTGAATTCCTAGGAGTGCTACAGCCATTACAAGGGACCTCTATTGATTATCTTTATCTTTTGTTGCTATTTATAAGCCATTCCAACCAACTAAATGGCGACTCTACTCTTCATTCATTGTTCTTTCTGGTTCTACCAACAAAACTAAAGTTCATGTGAAATCAAATGTGAAAGCAATACATTCTGCCTGTCTCCCATCTTCGGCATTTATTGGGGCTATCCTTTTTCTCTAGATGGTGGTGAGTCTTCCAGCGAAAGAGGTTCTGTAGTTTATTGTACTTGAGTTCCTGGTACAGCTCCAGTCATTACATAGAACCAACAAGGATTAGGCCTTTGTCTTTGAAAGATTTGGTTGACATTTAAAGTCATCATTGTCAACACCTATTGAGCGTTATTAATTTGTTTTTCCTAGATGATGGTGGGTCTTCCTACAAACGAGGTTCTGTAGGTCATTGTACTTGAGTTCCTGGGACTGCTAGAGCCATTACGTAGAACCAACAAGGATTAAGAGCTTAGGCCGTTGTCTTTGAAAGATTTGGTTGGCATTTAATGTCGTCATTGCCAACACCTATTAAGCATTATTAATTTGTTTTCCCTAGATGATGGTGGATCTTCCTAAGAACGAGGTTCTGTAGGTCATTGTACTTGAGTTCCTGGGACTTCTAGAGCTATTACGTAGAACCAACAAGGATTAAGAGCTTAGGCCTTTGCCTTTGAAAGATTTTGTTGGCATCTCCAACACCTATTGAGCGTTATTAATTTGTTTTCTCTAGATGATGGTGGGTCTTCCCACGAACGAGGTTCTGTAGGTCATTGTACTTGAGTTCCTGGGACTGCTCCAGCTATTACATAGAACCAACAAGAATTAAAGGCTTAGGCCTTTGTCTTTCAAATATTTGGTTGGCATTTAAAGTCGTCATCGCCAACACCTATTGAGCATTATTAATTTGTTTTCTCTAGATAATGGTGGGCCCTCCTACAAACAAGGTACTTGAGTTCCTGGGTCTGCTCCAGCTATTACATAGAACCAACAAGGTTTAAGAGCTCCGGCTTTTGCCTTTTAATGATTTGGTTGGCAAAGTCATTGTAGCCAACACTCATTGACCATTATTGTTCTTTCGAGGCAATGTCCTTGTGAAAAGAACAAATCAAGATAGAAGATTAAAAAATACAGCAGCATACTATACCTGTCTTCAGTCTTCGGCAATTTTTAGTGTTCCCTAGGTAGTGGTAGATCATCCTATGATATTGGTTCTGTAGGTCATTGTACTTCTTGGACTGCTCCAGACATTACAAGAAACCAACAATGATAAAGCTCAGGCCTGTATATTTCATTGATGTTTGTTGACCTTTAATAGCCACTGTAACCAACCAAATGATCACTGGTCTTCATCCATCAACCATTTTTTGTTCAAACAAAACTGAAGTTTATGTGACAGCAGTAAAATAGAAAGCTAGAAGTACACAGGAAACAACAAGGATCCATAGCTCAGGCCTTTACCTTTCAATTACTTTTGTTAGTATTTGAAGTTACTTTGGCCAACCTCTGTAGACCAAACCATGGAAAAGTTCTTGTGAATGCCAGAAATCAAGATGACAGCTTGAATAATAAAGCGTACGCTCTATCTTTCTATATTCTCTTATACAATGCAGTAAGCTATTTTTTTTTCGAAGATGGAGAAAGCCTTTACTGTAAATAGCAGGCGAGTAGCTTGATGCCACATGCTTCTTACTGAATAATTCAAAAAGGGTTAAATAATTAAAGGCAATGTTGGGCAGATAGGTTTGTGGACAATGTATGATAGCTCAAAACAAGAAAGAAAACTATGGAGTTACAGCTATTCATTAAAATACAAAAAGAGACATGTCTTTCAGGTTCCATGCTTTTTGTGGCCAGTCCACCATCTTAGTTGGGCTGGCATTTAAAAGTTTGGTGAGCGGAGCAGAAAAAGTTTCTAAAGAAGCAGCGATAAGTTAGTTAAAGGCTGAGGGCATCAAATACCATTCAGTTGTCAAAACAACTATATCGAATTAGCTAATATTGCCAGACGGCCATCTAATTTCATTAGGAAGCGTATTTAATTACACGTTAGATTACAGCTTGTAGCATCTTGTCCGTTCCAACCTTCTTGTAGACACTTAAGGTCACTTGGATCATCCTGATTTGATCATTAGAGCACTTCTGGTGAGGAGCAACGCAATCAGCAGTGATATAATTTACACAAGAACCCCAAATGATTGGTGCTTTTTCTAGAGATCAGCAACCCGTCATTACCAAATCAAGCCCAGCTCTTCTGAACCCGCATTATGTCAAATCTGGACATCTTTAGAAATTAGGCTTTCTAAGATCTGTTCTGCCTCTGAACATTGATCCTATTCCATGACATCAGTGGCCTGATCGCTTAGCCACCCATGATGTCCCAATGGCTGTGATCACTGGCAGGAAAACTTGCTGGTGGGGTAAGGTAGACTAACGGAAAGGACACTTTCTAAAAACAACTGTGCCAGTGGAGAGTAGGGAAACCAAGCTCCCCATACAGTATATGCCATATTTTTAAGCTGAACTACATGCTCCACAGGTGTCTATGCTCACAGTTTATCTATACCCTTTTTGAGACAAATGACCTCCTCTTGCTGCCACCCAGCCAGGTTTATGATACCTCCCTCTATTGGAGACAGTGGTTGCTGCTGTTTTGAGTATACTTGTTGGATGAAACCAAGCCTAGAAGACTTTTGATGTTAAATATGTGTTGGTCCATGTGTGGGGAGCATCCCGATTGTTAAGGCCCTATGCCCATGCGCAGCCATCAGCCTAAGATCTGCTTACCGCCCCGGCAATCCCATGACGGAATATGGATCTTCGATTGGCCATCGGCGGTCATGTGCTTTAGGGTTCTCTGCAGCAACTCTGGCCACCGAAACTCAGATCCCATTACTGCCACCAGCAATCGTGGGCCACCCACCTACAGCCCAGTCTGCGGAAGGTTCCAGTGAAGTCTGGGACACTATGTATATTCTGGGACCTGGTTAGTCTGGATTTTCAGTGCTTCCACCACTGCCTCCAGAAGCCTCTGCCACCAGGCTATAGTGGCGGTAAATTGACAGAATATAGTGTTGGTACCCGCCTGTAGTCCCTAGGATTTGTGGTGAGTGGTTCCTTGGTTAGACAGCTCTTACAAGAATAAATAACAGTTCTTGTAACAGCCTAAAACCAATGTAGATATTTGAAGACAACAAAAATAGGTGGCATTATTCTGACATCCAACAAATCTGACGGTGATGGTCCGGTGGTGGTTTGGCTACTGCTTGAAAAATGATTCACACCAACGTACAAAGACGTTCAGCATGACCATCATCCACTGACCACTCTTGTCCTTAATGTAGACACATCAAAACACACTAATATGTAGCATTTTCTTGACATCCAACAGACTAATCTCCCACACAGTCAAATGGTGATGATCTAGATGTGGATTGGCTACCATTTGAAAAATCTAAATTTTTTTGTCCCTTGATGATTCCCACCGACATTCAAAGAAACAAGTCGTCATGACCATCTTACACCAAACAGCCTTGTCTTGGAGACAGCTCTTTAAAGACTAGGTTGTAACATCAGGATGAGATCTGCTCCCTTGCCTTCAATTGGCCTCTGGCAGTCACATGCTCCTTATTTTTGTTTTTCACCATTCTGGTCATCAAGGAAACCCAGACCACATCACCACCACCAGCCAATCGTGGGCCCCTGGAGGTGTCCCTTGCAGCCCAGTGTGCGGACGGTTCCAGTGAAAACCGAGACACTTTGTATATTCTGGGACCTGGAGTCTGGATTTTCAGTGGTTTGGCAAGTTGGCATCTACCAGCCTCCAGAACCTAACTTTTGTCTCTAAGGTTTCTAAGAGTCTGTAGTCCCTAGGATTTGTGGTGGGTTATTCCTCCTCAGAATGCTGGGTTAGACAACTCTTAGACTAGACTAAGACTAGATTGTAACATGGCCTACCAATATCAATTGTGGCAGGTGGTCTGCCAGAAAGACAAACAACTGGATTGTGGGTGATGCTGACTACAGGAAAGTTTGCCTTTTGCAGTGTGACTGGCCCTTGCCAGTAAGGCACTTAATAGGGACCTGGAGTCTGGCCAGTATGGGAAGCTGGGTGGGTCCTGCTGGCCAATCCTCACAATCCAGTACTCCAGGCCAGAAGGCCTTTAAAGAGGCTGTTGAGCCGTGGCTGAGGGCTGCTGGATGGGTTGAAGTGCATGTGACACCTGTAGCCAAGCTGTGAAGAGGACTGCAGCCAAGTGTCCCTGTGGAGTGTGAGCGCTGATGTGGCCTGCAGAAGGTCAAGTGCCAGGGGCGTGTGCAGCCTTTGGAAGGATGTTAAAGGACAGCCTTGTCCAGGGAGCATCAACTATGGGTCAGGAGAACCCAATATTGTGAGTAAGCCAGAGAATCTAACGAGTTATCTGAAATTTCTGTGTTTTGATGGACTAACCAATGCGGAGTGTTAAACAATTCATAGCTTTTTTTTGCCTCTTTGAATAAACATGGTCCTTGTTCCTTCAAGGCCACTAAGCAAAGAAATGGTCACTATACACATCATCCACTGACCATTCATGTTCTCCAATTAGTGAAGTTCTTGTAACAGCCTAAAACCATTGTAGACACTTGAAGACTACACAAAATAAGCCACCATGACCATCATCCACTGACCAGTCTTGTCCTTGAACACTTGGTTAGACAACTCTCACGAGACTAGGTTGTAACTGGACCTCCCATTATCAATGCCTAGCCTCATTTTTTGGCTCTTTTAAGATTAATTTTAATGTCTTGAAGAGCATTTTTCTTTTTTGTCCAGAAGGTGAGATGGTGATGGTCCATTGGAGAGTTAAAGGGAAAGTCCAGTTTCATGGTCCATTGGTGGTTTGGCTACCTCTTAAAGAATATCAATTCTCCATCCCTTGATAATTCCTGATGACTTTCAAAGTAACAGGTCTTCATGACCACCATCCATTTACTCTTGTCCTCATATTGTCCTAAAACTGTCCTAGTTGAGGCCCGTCGCACTTGTTTATTTCACCCTTGGTTTTAAAACAAAGTATGAGTGATCTTCTTCCCTCTTGTGCTGACGTCAAGAGCTTGATGTCTCAAGATAAATCACTGATGCAGACATGAAACCCAGACACGTGTCCCGGTCCTCCCCTTCATCCCCCAAGTGCCGTCTGTCTTTTTTGCCATTGGGAACATCTTTCTTTTTTTTCAAAGGTATTACCAAGCACCATGAAATCCAACCTTCTAGGATGGTCAATTTCTAGGGGATGATCAATTTCTAGGATGGTCAACTTTCTTGATGGTCCTCATTGTTTTAGAATGTCAGATAGTGATGGTTCATTGGAGAGTTAAGGGGAAAGTCCAGTTTCATGGTCTGTTGGTGGTTTGGCTACCTCTTAAAAAATATCAATTCTCCGTCCCTTGATAATTCCTGACGAAGTTCTAAGAAACAGGTCTTCATGACCACCATGACCACTCTTAACCTCCTAATGTCCTAAAACTGTCCTGGTTGAGGCCCGTCGCACTTGTTTATTTCATCCTTGGTTTAAAAAAAAAAAAAGAGTATGAGAGATCCTCTTCCCTCTTGTGCTGACTTCAAGAGCTTGATGTCTCAAGATAAATCACTGATGCAGACATGCGACCCAGACACGTGTCCCGCTCCTCCCCTTCATCCCCCAGGTGCCGTCTGTCCTTTTTGCAGTTGGGAACGTCTTTCTTTTTAATTTTTTTTCATACTCCTCCCACCTTTGCTCAGAAACATTTTCACATTTTTGGGTGTTTTTGTCCTTGAATGGTTTCTGATGAAAGCATTCTCACTTTTCTTTTGTTCCACCTGCCTTTGTCCCTTCCATTTTTGCTGGCCTTTTATCCCGGTTTGCCATTGTGTCCTTTCTCTGGAGTATAATTACAGCTCTTGCTCCCCGTTGCCTCGCTGTCCCCTCCTGAAACGCAGTACGACTCTGCTGTGCGCAAAAGATCCGTCGTCATCTGAAGAAGAGACAGCTGTGCCGTTTAACAATGAAACCCCGGCCAAGCGTCTGGAAAAGTTGGGAATAGGAAAGGCTGTTAATGAACTCATGTAGAGCGCGGCTTCAGCTGCGATACAAAAAAAATCCCATACTGCTCTTCTGTCATGTCATATATTCCAGGCAGCGAGTCAGAAGATTCAACCTGATAAATAATATTTAACACCGGCTGTGATGATGAGGCTTGTATAGGCTCTTAATGTCCAGCTCCAGCTAAAGCTTTATTTTTCATTTTCATTAAAGGAACTGTTCAGAAAAAGGGCAAAATTTATGTGGTTAATCTTTACCTGATGCCTGTAAATAGTATCAGTGAGTTGCAGGATTTTATACAGACAATATATATGGTATGAGTGGGTTACAGGGTGGTAGAGATGAAGCTATGGGCAGGGCAGATGGTAGGATTTACATGGACTCCAGTACATGGGATTGGGTTGCAGTGTAGGAGTACTTATATAGATGGTATGAATGGGTTGCCAGTTAGTAAAGAGGAAGGTATGTGTAGTACATATGAGTGGGTAACAGGGTGAAAAGAAGAGAGGTATGGGTAGAACATGGGGTTGGGTGATGTTGTATGGAGGCATTTAGACAGTTTAGATGGTATGAGTGGGAGTTATGATATGGGCAATACATAGTGTAGGACAGTAATACTCAACTGGCGGACCGGGGTCCGAATGCGGACCTTGATGCCAGATTTCCGTACCTAGCATTGCAATATGAAGTGCTGCACGGGAGGGAAGTGGCATTGCAAGGTACACACAAACTTTGTTTCTTGGTCTCTTTGCCCCATCCAATCCTTTCCCCCCTGCCCAGCTCAGCCCCATCTAATCCTGCCCCACCATCTCATCCCCCCAGCTACGCCCCACCTTTGTTTGTCCCCCCAGCTTTGCCCCATCCATTTAATTCCCCCCAGCTTTGCCCTATCCATGCCTGTTCCCCACAGCTCTGCCCCATCCACCCCTGTCTCCCCAGCTCTGCCCCATCCACCCCTGTCCCCTCAGCTCTGCCCCATCCACCCCTGTCCCCTCAGCTCTGCCCCATCCATTTCTGTCGCTTCAGCTCTGCCCCATCCATCCCCGTCTCCTCAGCTCTGCCCCATACAACCCTGTCCCCTCAGCTCTGCCCCATCCACCCCTGTCCCCTCAGCTCTGCCCCATCCACCCCTGTCCCCTCAGCTCTGCCCCATCCACCCCTGTCCCCTCAGCTCTGCCCCATCCATTTCTGTCGCTTCAGCTCTGCCCCATCCATCCCCGTCTCCTCAGCTCTGCCCCATACAACCCTGTCCCCTCAGCTCTGCCCCATCCACCCCTGTCTCTTCAGCTCTGCCCCATCCAGCCCAGTCTCTCTGCGCCATACATTCCTGTCCTCCCAGTTTTGCCTATCCAATCCCTGTCCCCTCAGATCTGCCCCATCCAGCCCAGTCTCTCTGCCCCATCCATTCCTATCCTCCCAGTTTAGCCTATCCAATCCCTGTCCCCTCAGATCTGCCCCATCCAGCCTAGTCTATCTGCCCCATCCAGCCCAGTCTCTCTGCCCCATATATTCCTGGCCTCCCAGCTTTGCCAATCCATTACTCTTTCTTCCATCTCTGGTCATCTACCCCCCTCCCAGCTCTTCCCATTCATTTCTGTCCCTCTAGTTCTGCCCATCCATCCCTTCTCCCAGCTCTCTCTCCATCAGTGGTGTAGCTAGGAAGGTGCAGAGGGGGCATATGCCCCGGGTGCAGCAAGTCAAGGGGTCTCCAAAAGGGGGCCTGAGCACAGGTTGGGGGCACCATTTTGAATCTTTGCCTGGGTGCCAAAATGCCTAGCTACTCCTCTGCTCTCCATCCCTCCCTGCCCTTCCTGTTCTGTCTACCCATTCCTCTTCCTTACAGCTTTTCTCCCATTCATTCCTCTCCCCGAGTCCTATCTATATATCCTTGTTATTGCCAGTAACATTTTGGGGCCTTGTCCACCCGGTACGCGGCCTGCACAGAATGCAAGGGGGGGGGGTTAAAGCAGTGTTCCGTGGGCCAGAGCTGTAGGTTCTGTGGGGCCAAAATAAACTCCTGTATTTTCCCAGTGCACAATAGGATGTTTCGGGTTTGGGGGGGGGGGGGGGCAAGCAGCCCTATTTAGTTTTACCTGGGGAACCTAACTACTACTCCACCCCTTGTGGACATTCATCTCTCACCGAATGCCTTTTAATGGATCTTTACAAGAAGTAGTTGAGTAGCCCTGGTGTAGGGTTTGGGTTGCAGGATTGTATTTGGGGGTATTTAGACAACAAGATAGAGGGTAGAAGTGGGTCGTTGGGTGGTAAAGTGGGTGGTATGAGCAATACATAGGGTTGGGGTTGTATATACAGGTATTTAGACAATATAGATAGTATGGGTGGGTTACAGATTGAAAATGAGATAAGTATGGGCTTAACATTGAGTTGGGCTTGCAAGGTTGTATATGGGGCTTATAGATGGTATGAGTAGCTCAGCGGGAGAAAAAGAGGGTGGTATGGGCAATACATAGGTTTGGGTTGCTGGGTGGTAAAGAGGGTGGTTATGAGCAATACATAAGGTTGGGTTTGGGTTGCTGGATTATATATACAGGTATTTAGACAATATAGATAGTATGGGTAGGTGACAGGGTGAAAAGGAGTTAAGTTTGGCCTAAACATGGGTTGCGTTGGGCTCGTTGGATTGTATATGGGGTTTTTAGACAGTATAGATGATATGAGTCGCTCAACGGGCGTAAAAGAGGGTGGTATGGGCAATACATAGGTTTGGGTAACAGGGTTGTATATGGGGTTATTTAGACAATATAGATTGTATGAATGAGTAACAGGGTAAAAAGTAGAGGGGTATGGGTAGTACATGTTCAGGGCTTACATACAGGTGCGTAACTTGAGGGCCCAGGAGGTTTGGGGGGCCCCGTCAGTGTTGCTCTTCCACCTTATTTATCAGATTTGTGCTCACTTGGCATTATTTAGAGAAACGAAGCACCATGTGTTTTATTCTTTAGTTGCATCTATTTAAGTTTAAAAGATAGAAACATTTTACTATATGAGCCTTAAAAGGTCCCCATTTAATGTTCAAACCAGGGCTTCCGTTATCTTTAGTTACGCCAATGCTTACATAGATAAGTCTTATAGTAGTGTCGGTTACATAAAGGGCCCCCAGTCACTTTGGATGAGGGCCATAGCTAGTATGTAGGACCCTTTATTGGCAAGTGGCACTAGGGTGAGCAATATGGCACAGTGGACAACTACTGTGTCTCGATACTCTTTTACTTGTGTACAAGCAATGATGCTGAAAACATAAAGGGGTTGATTCAGAGCCAGGTGAGAATTCTCACTTCTTTTTTTGGGAGCAAAAGCTGCCATTGACTTGTCTACCGGGTGTAAAAGTTCACCTGCCTCTGAATCAGCCCCAAGGTAGACAATGAAAGTCAATTGCAGTTTTCTTTCCTAAAAAAGAAGAGAGAATTCTCACCTGGCTCTTAGTCGACCACCAAGAGTAATGATGTCTATACAGTCGAAACGTTGGTATACTCTAGATAGGGACGGGGCATAAACAGGACTGCCTTGCTCCCTCGCTTCCATAGGCTTTTTAAATAAAATCAGTGTGCAGAGGGTTAAATTGCCCTTTCTATCATAAGCGATTGTTTTCAATGCCTTACTTTTTTAGTCATTAGAACCTCCATTAGTCATCTCCTGCCTTCGTTGGCAGTCCATCAGCATCCTTCTATTACATTGGTAGCTCCTAGCCTGGTCCCCTCCAGCCAATAAAAATTGACAACAATGGAGTGCAGAGATTTCGCTACTCTTCTCCTCAGCTAAGCACACTAAGACTTGCTCTAGCTTATGGATTTTCCCTAAGTGTGACACCCACGGACATTCTCCTTCTTGGTTCCTGGAACTGTGAATAGACCATAAGCACGAGGGTGGACTTATCACACGTATAGCATTTGTTCTAAGTAATGCAATTTCTAGTAAGACTTTTGGTTCTCTGCCCCAAGGGCATCCCAGTTTGGGATGCTTCACTCCATGACTACCCCTAGGAATCCCACATTCTCCTTGGTTTCTGGAACTGTGAATGGGATCCTCATGATGGAGTCCTTCTCTTCCAGCAAACGTTGGTGAGATATCAGTGCTGGAGCATGGATGGATAGGGGCAAGGCTGGATTAAAGGGGCCTTGGGGCCTCCACTACTTGTGGGGCCTCCACCACCTTTAGCAAGGGTAGCAAATGATCTGCAGTTACTGTACTTTCGGGGAGCTGTTTTGCCCAGGGGACTCCACCACACTTAGTCCTGGATGGGGGCACAAAAGGTCACTCCACATCTTTAGAGCTTCAGATAAAGTTCAGGCAATTCAGCTTACCTGCAACCGCTAGTTTCTCACTGTGCTCGTTACCGCTAGTCACTCCACTCAGAGGTGTATGCCAGAGTTTGAGATCAGCCTAAGGTGACAATAAAGGATAATGGACTCCTCAGTACCAGAGTTCGAGAACAGCCTAAGGTGACTATAGAGGATAATGGACTCCTCGGTGCAAGAGTTTGAGATCAGCCTAAGGTGACTATAGAGGATAATAGACTCCTCGGTGCAAGAGTTTGAGATCAGCCTAAGGTGACTATAAAGGATAATGGACTCCTCGGTGCAAGAGTTTGAGATCAGCCTAAGGTGACTATAGAGGATAATAGACTCCTCGGTGCAAGAGTTTGAGATCAGCCTAAGGTGACTATAGAGGATAATGGACTCCTCGGTACCAGAGTTCGAGATCAGCCTAAGGTGACAATAGAGGATAATGGACTCCTCGGTGCAAGAGTTTGAGATCAGCCTAAGGTGACTATAGAGGATAATGGACTCCTCGGTACCAGAATTCGAGATCAGCCTAAGGTGACTATAGAGGATAATGGACTCCTCGGTACCAGAGTTTGAGATCAGCCTGAAGTGCCTGTAAAGGATAATGGACGTCTGGACTCACACATGCCCACCTACTGTAGAAGTACTTGATCATAGAGATACTGGTCCTCCCATGGTCTGGGCTTGTACCCCACATATGCGCATCTACTGTAAAGGTACTTGATAACAGAGACCCTGGTCCTCGAACACAGTGACAGAATCTAGGGAAACCTCAGCACGTAAGCCGTGGAACCTCAAGTCCAATGGCGATTCTGACATGCCGTTTGATCAGAAACTCCACAGAAGTGGAGTGTTACTTTAGGCTGGTTTTACAATAAAATAGGAACCATTAGGCCTCACACATTCCCTAATTAGGGCATCCAGCAGACCTAATGTCTTATTTGACTTCAGATCATCTTTGATAGCTTTTAGATTTTAGTTAAGGCTCTGGAAAATAAGAAAAGAAAATGAATTATTATTATTACTTAGATCAGATAAATATTGCTAAAAAACGACAACAGGGGAATGCTAATGCATAAAGATCTGCAGGAAAGCCCTCTGATTTGAGCACGTTTCATCTGACTGGATTAATTATATACAGAGTGATAAATAATTATAAATTCCGATATGTATATGTATACATTTATAATCTTATAAGTCAGAATTTGTATTTTATATTTGTATTATGTTTTATATTTTAGCATTTATTTGTGAATATATTCGTAACAGTGGAAAAGAAAAGATAACAAGCTTTCTTTTTCCCTCCCCGCAGGCTGATAGCGTTTGGATGGACATGGATGATGAAGAAGACCTACCTACCGTGGATGAGTTGGAAGACTGGATTGAAGATGTTCTGGATGGTGATATCAACACTGAAGACGATGACGACGATGATGATGACGATGATGATGACGACGATGATGATGATGACGACGATGATGACGATGATGATGACGACGACGATGATGACGATGATGATGATGACTAAGCAGTCAACGATGAAGTCGTTAGCATCTAACTAGTTTATATATTCACATGTCAAATACCTGACTTTAGTAACAACATATTTTTATATGGAGTCCTCATTAATTTAACTCTTTCAAATATTTCCCTTAAAAGTAGCCTTCGAAGCTTGACAAGAAATACCGATCTTGGTGCTTTAGAAAAGAGAAACATCCTAGGAGATGTCTCCTATGGTACTGAGACACTTGGTTGGAGACCCAAAAACAACTTCACCTGTTAGCTAGGGTATGAGTACTTAAATAACTATGATGTCACAAGTTTATGATGTCACAATAGCTTAAACAATCAAGAAATTCTTAGTAACCTCATCTTGTATTGAGTTCCAACTTACACGACCAACATAGGACATGGATGCATCAGTTTTGACTGACCCGTGAGGGTAAAAAGTTATACTGTACAACAACAACAAAAAAACGTCGTCAACGTAACGTTGCCAATCATTTTATGTTTTAAAAAAACAAGAAAAGTTGCCCAAGTTTCCAAAAGAATCAAAGATAAACCTCAGTCATCACTTGAAAAGTCTTAAATGTTTCTGTACTGTGAGATTTGTGGGGGGGGGGGGGGGGGGATGACCCACAAATTTGAAACATTAAGAAAACCAAAAAATTGGTCACACCAAAAATGTGTCAGTGTGTTTCTTTAGTCTGCGTGTTTGATTGTGTCCTGGGGGCGGGTTTAAAGGAACTGTCCAGACAGGCTCTATTTCATGTAGTTCTGTGCATAACTGAATGTGACAGGGCCCTAGGGCGTACATTAAATTGGGTCCCCATCATGGCTCATACAGTAAATTTTTCATATTATTCACTGAAACAGATGCAGCTAGGCAATTCAAAACTTAAAGTGGACCAAAACCTGCAGAGATCAGCCCAGTTATCCATGAGATTCACAAGCCAATTGATTCCCGCCCCCCGGGGGCATCCAGAATCGGGATGCCCTGCTGTGTGAAACCTCCAAGTTGCCCATAAACTCTCCATGTTTCCCAATCTAACGGCTCATGCACAAGCAGTGGCCGCATCCCCACTATCCCTCTAGCAGGGCATGTGCCTGCGCCAGACATTTATGAATGCCCGCGCGGGAATGCCCTCTGTTAGAGGGTAGCGGGGGAATGCGGCCGCCAGTGTGCTCGGATCCGCTCGTATTAGATGAGCTCCTGGACGCAGGGGCTCAAGCAGATCCGAGCTCACTAATTGGACGAGAGGCCGCACATGCGTCGTAGGACCGGGAAGAGGTGAGTTTATTTGGCTAACCTGGGAAATTTCACAAATGCGAGGCACCCCGGATGGGGGTGCCCCAGGGGCAAGGACCAATACCCAGGATAGTCAAAATCCTGGGTTTTGGTCCACTTTAAAAAGAAGAGATGCAAGCGAGCACAAATCTGATAAATATGGTGGAGGATCAAGAATGTTGGGGCCCCCCTGTCTCTCTTGGCCCTGGTCTGGGCACTCCTGCTGCATCCCTTCAAGTAACGCCCCTGCATGTAGTCCTGAAGTCTGCAATGGTATAGTGCCATAGCCTCCCACATGATCCCATCTAACCTCTGGTGTGCAAAAAAACGTCCACCACTGATAGGATATCAGTAGTGAATGCTTACATGCTGCAGCCCCATGTGGCCAAATAACAACAATAACTGGCAGCAGGGAAGGCTGGCAGGGGAGCATAAGAGCTCATAAAGCATTGGACCATTACAGCCCTCAGGACTCTGTGGGATGAAGCCTGTGGATTTTGAGGTCAGTGTATGTGTTTTAACATTGGCTGGACAAGGATCTTAAAAACATAGTAAGGTCTATTTTAAAGTGGACCAAAAACGTCATCAGTTTTCGACTGGACCAGCTTACGGAATGCTCCACTGTGGGAAACCCCCGGCTTGGCCTATATAATGTATGCGTGAGCCTACAAAAGCATCCCCCGCACTCCTCTATCTAATGCACCCCCACCAGCCAATCTGAATGGCTAGTGGCAGGTGCGTGCTGTAGAGGGGAGCACCCAGCAAGAGACCGAGCATGAATATGCAAGGCTGTGAGTTCTGACGAGGGTCTGTGCATGCACCGTGAGTAAGTAATTCAAGGTAAGGGATCCTTCATGCACAGGGGCATCCCAAATAGAAATGCCCTTGGTAAATCGGATATCCCAAATAGCCAGGTGAGTTAAAATCCTTGGTTTTGGCCCTCTTTAACATTTGTATAGGTTTTAATGAGCACTAATAACAATGAATGCGGATCTCATGCTCTCTGGCAACTCTGTGCCCGTGTGGGTCCTGGTTCACAAGGGCACCAAAATGACCTCCAATCGGTTTTCTTAGTCGCTCATTATTATACACGACTGAGGACGATGATTGGAAGAGAGCTTCTACATTGAGCGTGGGATCAGCGCATGCGTAAAGGGAAACCAGGGGGGGTTACCAGAACATGGAATCCCAAATCTGGAAGAACCAAACCTGGAATTTGGTAAAATTCCTGGGTTTGGCCCTCTTTATAGCAGACCCTTACCCATTTCCTACCTAATTGGTGTGGGGCCGCATTGTGACAGATCCAGATGGCTGGAGCTCCCTGCGCATTGCGCGCAACCCCCTGAAATCCCTACCTTCACCTTGATCCTCAGCCGAAATGCAGCCCTGTGATTGGCTGCCTGCAGTTATGTGGGTCAGGGTCACGTTCTCTTTCCCGGTCGCTGATCAGGGCCGACCCACATGACCACCGCCAGACAATGAGGTGAAGGTAAGGATTTCGGAGGGTTGCGGGGGTCGATGTGCAATCTGGATGGGCCTGCAACGATTAGGTAGGAAATGGGTGTGGGTCTGAGCCTGCCATGATTAGGTAGGAAATGGGTGTGGGTCTGCTTTAATAAAGTCATTTTAGACAGAACTGGATTTTCACAGTTTTTGGTGCATACCTTTGGGGGGCACCGAATGGTGCCACCACCAGTCAAGTATCCTAGCTAGTGTGCCACCACCAGTCATGTATCCTAGCCAGTGTGCCACCACCAGTCATGTATTTAAGCCAGTGTGCCACCACCAGTCATGTATTATAGCTAGAGATGAGCGAATCCGGACGAACCCGAATTCGTTCCGAATTTCAGAAAATATTCGATTCTGAACGAATCCGAATTTCCCCACGATTCGATCGATCAAATTTTTCCTTTAAACTCCATTTACTTCAATTACAGACATTGTAAAATGGTGGATGCACATGTCTGGACATATCCCCTGGGGCAAGGTATCATGGGAAGGTCACATGCAGCCTATCAGCAGCCAGGAACCCCGTTGACGTCACAGTGCTATATAAACGGCGGCCATCTTGCTTGTGCGCATTTCAGCGTTGTATTGCGGCCAGAACGGAGCTGTTTAGAGCCAGGGAGAGACTAACAGAGAGCCAGGGAGACCCACAGAGTGCCAGACAGAACCAGGGAAAGATCGAGGCAGGGACAGCAGAGAAAGTAACAGGGAAAGCTCTTTTCTATTTTCATTTCATTTAATAGCCAGATCACAGTTTTAAATTGCTTTTGTTTCTGCTGTAAAAACCCTTGGCCATTGTGCATCCCATGTTGGCAGTGGCACATTTGACCCTATCTGTTACACACAAGCAGATGTTAAAGGGGATTTCTTCTAACTAGATTACAGTTTTAATTGTTTTTGTGTCTGCTGTAAAAACCCCAGGCCAATGGGCATCCCATATTAGCACATTTGACCCTATCTGTTACACACAAGCAGCTGTTAAAGGGGATTTCTTCTAACTAGATTACAGTTTGAATTGTTTTTGTGTCTGCTGTAAAAACCCCAGCCCACAGGGCATCCCATATTAGCACATTTGACCCTATCTGTTACACACAAGCAGCTGTTAAAGGGGATTTCTTCTAACTAGATTACAGTTTAAATTGTTTTTGTGTCTGCTGTAAAAACCCCAGGCCAATGGGCATCCCATATTAGCACATTTGACCCTATCTGTTACACACAAGCAGCTGTTAAGGGGGATTTCTTCTAACTAGATTACAGTTTGAATTGTTTTTGTGTCTGCTGTAAAAACCCCTGCCCACAGGGCATCCCATATTAGCACATTTGACCCTATCTGTTACACACAAGCAGCTGTTAAAGTGGATTTCTTCTAACTAGAGCACAGTTTGAATTGTTTTTGTGTCTGCTGTAAAACCCCAGGCCACTGGGCATCCCATATCAGCACATTTGACCCTATCTGTTACACACAAGCAGCTCTGAAAGCGGATTTCATCTAACTAGAGCACAGTTTTAATTGTTTTTGTGTCTGCTGTAAAAACCCCTGCCCACTGGGCATGCCATGTTTGCACATTTAACCCTATCTGTTACACACAAGCTGCTCTTAATGGGGATTTCATCTAACTAGAGCAAAGTTTTAATTATTTTTGTGTCTGCTGTAAAAACCCCTGCCCACAGGGCATCCCATATTAGCACATTTGACCCTATCTGTTACACACAAGCAGCTGTTAAAGGGGATTTATTCTAACTAGAGTACAGTTTGAATTGTTTTTGTGTCTGCTGTAAAAACCCCAGGCCACTGGGCATCCCATATTAGCACATTTGACCCTATCTGTTACACACAAGCAGGTGTTAAAGCGGATTTCTTCTAACTAGAGCACAGTTTTAATTGTTTTTGTGTCTGCTGTAAAAACCCCTGGGTACTGTGCATGCCATGTTTGCACATTTAACCCTATCTGTTACACACAAGCAGCTCTTAAAGGGGATTTCATCTAACTAGAGCACGGTTTTAATTGTTTTTGTGTCTGCTGTAAAACCCCCTGCCCACTGGGCATGCCATGCTTGCACATTTAACCCTATCTGTTACACACAAGCAGCTCTTAAAGGGGATTTCATCTAACTAGAGCACAGTTTTAATTGTTTTTGTGTCTGCTGTAAAAACCCCTGCCCACAGGGCATCCCATATTAGCACATTTGACCCTATCTGTTACACACAAGTAGCTGTTAAAGGGGATTTCTTCTAACTAGATTACAGTTTGAATTGCTTTTGTGTCTGCTGTAAAAACCCCTGCCCACAGGGCATCCCATATTAGCACATTTTACCCTATCTGTTACACACAAGCAGCTCTGAAAGCGGATTTCTTCTAACTAGATTACAGTTTGAATTGTTTTTGTGTCTGCTGTAAAAACCCCTGCCCACTGGGCATCCCATATTGCCAATTTTCATAGTATCTGTTACACAGAAGCAGTTCCTCAGTTTATTTACCTTCTGCTTTTTAAAGTAAACACATTTTTTAAAGTGCTTGTTGCGCATTTCAAATACATAAAAATGTCAGGCAGACAAGTGCCAGGATGTTCACAGAGGAGTGGCAGAGGCCTAGATTCAGCAGGCAGAGGACGCAGCAGACTTGGGGCGAGTGGCAGCAGGAGTCGTGGTGAGAGACCTGATCTGCCAGTATCTGCTAGCGGTCGTGTCTCCACCAGTAACGCATCTGCCTTCGTAGATTGGTTAACGCGGTCATCCACATCATCACAAGTTACATCTGACACCCCCAGTCTACAGTCGGTAGGTTTCTCTGACACAACCCTAAGTTGGCATGGCCCGGGAGCAGTCCCTGTCCTCCCATTGCCTCTGTCCTATGCCGTTCCCTGCCCCAGCGACGTATCCTATGCTTTGGGTTCAGCTCCACTCTTTAGTGAGGACGATCAGATAGAGGACAGTCAGCAGCTACTGCCCAGCCAAGAAATGTAGGTGGCTTCTTTCGCTAGGCAGACAAATAGTGATATGGAGGGTGGCGTGGGAGGTGGTGTGGTGAGCGTTCCAGCTCCTGCACCAGACACTGTTGAGGAAACCGAGAACATCAGTGACGTGCAGACACAACTCGATGATGATGATGATGAAGCTGATCGCACTTGGGAGCCGGGTGCAGAAGGGGCTTCATCATCATCATCAGGAGAAGAGGGGCGCAGGCTGCCCCGGAGTCAGCAACTGAGACAGCAAGGTGTTAGCAGCATGGTTGGCAGTCAGCATGGGGGCGGAATTGTAAAGTCTGGAGCCAAACGGGGCCGGAGTAGATCACTTGCTGCATGACAGGCTACCTTCTCGGGAGGTAGTGGAGCAGGGGTTCCTGGAGTTGGTGGCAGTAGCAGTGAATCAGTGCGGGCTGTTGGTGGGAAAATTAGCTACTCGGCAGTGTGGCAAATTTTCATCAAGCATCCGCAGGAGGGTAACATGGCCACATGCAAGATGTGTAGGCAAAAGGTGAAGCATGGCCAGGGCCCAAATGTTGGCACCACGGCCCTGCGTCAACATATGCTGCGTCACCATAAAGCGACCTGGGAGAACCGAGGCTCTAAATAGGTGGTCCAGGCTGCTTCCTCACCAAGTGGCACGCCGCTCCAAACTTCTGCCAGCCAAGGCTCCAGCACCTCAGCCGAAGGCAGCTGTGCGTCATACCCATCCTCTGTCGCTCCTGCTCCTCCTCCTCCTCCTCCAAGTCATGCATCCCGCCAGCAATCCATCAGCGCAGCCATGTCCAAGAGACAGCAGTATGCGCCCACTCATCCTACGGCGCAGAAGTTGAATTTGCTCCTGTCCAAGTTGCTGGTGCTGCAGTCGCTCCCTTTTCAGGTGGTGGACTCAGCACCTTTAAGAGAACTGATGGCTTGTGCCGAGCCGAGGTGGAGAGTCCCAAGCCGTCATTTCTTTGCCAAGAAGGCAGTAGTAGCGCTGCACAATTTTGTTGAACAGGAGGTGGGCCAGTCCTTGAGCCTGTCGGTGTGTACCAAAGTGCATGGCAGCGCCGACGTTTGGAGCTGTAACTACGGTCAGGGAGAGTACATGTCATTTACGGCCCACTGGGTGAATGTGGTCCCATTTCAGCAGCAGCAACTTGGACAGGTCACGCTGCTTCGGCCTCCGCACTGCCTGTGACACCGTGCGACTCAGCCTCCTCATTCTTCGCCATCTCCTCACCCTCCACTTTAGGGTCAAGTCTCAGTGCCCCTCCAGTCTACCATGTGTGCAGGGCACGGAGATGTCACGCTGTGCTTCACATGGTTTGTCTTGGCGAACTGAGTCACACAGGGGAGGAACTGCTAAAATGTATTCATCAAGAAATCCAAACATGGCTTACTCCAAGAAAACTGAAAATGGGAACCATGGTTACCGACAATGGGAAGAACATTTTGTCTGCTCTGTGACAAGGAAGCCTGACCTACGCGCTCTGCATGACTCACGTCTTCAATCTGGTTGTCAAGCGGTTTCTGAAATCTTCCCCCCATCTGCAAGACATCCTAACAATGGCAAGGAAACTTTGCATGCACTTCAGCCACTCCTACACCGCCAAGCACACCCTTCTTGAGCTACAGCATCAGAACGGTAGCCCCCAACATAGTCTGATTTGCGATGTTTCCACCCGTTGGAATTCCACCCTCCATATGTTGGACCGACTATACGAACAGAGAAAAGCCATCACGGATTTCTTGATGATCCAAGCGGATAGGGGGACTCCCGTGTCTAACTTCAGTGTCAACCAGTGGCAGCTCATACGTGACACCTGCCGTTTGCTCAGGCCCTTTGAGGAAGCCACTTTATTTGTCAGTCGCCAGGATTACGGGCTGAACGACGTGATTCCACTGCTTCATGTACTACAACACATGTTGGAAACCATGGCTGGTCAGGACACTGGAGACATGGCGTCTACATCCTACGGCCACATGAACCCCGTTGGAGCTGAACTGGAGGAGGAGGAGGAGGAGGGGCACAGTGAAGCACAGTTTAGGCTTGGCGAAATGGCTGGTTTATCTAGTCAGCTGACAGGAGAGGAGGAGCAGGAGCAGCCAGAGGAGCTAGAGGGCTGTGAGGAAGGCGAGACAGAGAACCCAGACACACCGTGGCAGTATGCAGTGGAGATGGAGACAGGTAGTCCCTCCGAGTCACTTGCGCAAATGGCAGGATGCATGCTCACGTGCTTGCGTAGTGACCACAGAATTGTTTCCATTTGTCAGCGGGATGACTTCTGGCTCTCCACCTTATTGGACCCTCGCTTCCGGCACAAAATGGGGGCATTTTTTAAACTCGCCGAGAGGGAGGACAAACTGACCTACTACAAAGACATTCTTCGTAGTCAGTTGGCCGATGCCTATCTGCGCCATGGTCCATACTCTCGCAGGTCTGACTCGGGGGGAACTCTGCGCTCACCTTCCACTGCCATGGCTGCTGGGGGGGTGGCTGGAGCAGCAGCAGCAGCTCCATCAGCAGCAGCCTCAGTCTTCAGTCGCTAATGAGTAGCTTTCTTCACCCGCATAGTGAGGCTACTCATGAGCAGCAGGAAGACCTGGAGCAGGACCTGAACCAGCAGGTCATACCTTGACAGGACCATGCCAACACACCTTGAGGATCCGCTGGACTTCTGGGCAGCCAAACTTGGCTTGTGGCCGCAACTAGCAGAGTTTGCCCTGGAAAAGCTGTCCTGCCCGGCCAGTAGCGTGCCATCTGAGCGGGTGTTAAGTGCGGCGGGGGCCATATTAACGCTGAGGAGAACTCATCTGTCAACTAAAAATATGGAGAGACTCACTTTTGTGAAAATGAATCAGGGATGGATCAGCCAGGATTTCCACCCACCAATGGCTGATGCATTCGAGTAGATTCAGCATGGTGCCACGTTTTACACTTTCCAAATGGTGCAAAACATATTTATGTCTTTAGGCCAATTATTGGGCTCCTGCTGATGCCAACTTCAGGGTATGCCTTTCAGACAATTTTTGGGTTCCTGCTGATGCCAACATCAGGGTGTGCCTTTCAGTCAATTTTTGGGTTCCTGCTGATGCCAACTTCAGGGTATGCCTTTCAGACAATTTTTGTGTTCCTGCTGCTGCCAACTCCAGGGTGTGTCTATGAGTCAATGTTTGGGTTCCTGTTGCCAACTCCAGTGTCTCTTTCAGCCAATTTTTGGGCTCCTCCTGCTGCTGCTGCCAACTCCAGTGTGTCTTTAGGCCAATTTTTGGGCTCCTGCTGCTGCTGCTGGCAACTCCAGTGTGTCTTTAGGCCAATGTTTGGGCTCCTGCTGCCAACTCCAGTGTCTCTTTCAAGCAATGTTTGGGCTCCTGCTGCTGCCAACTTCAGTGTGTGTCTTTAGGCCAATTTTTGGCCTCCTGCTGCCAACTCCAGTGTGTCTTTAGGCCAATTTTTGGGCTGCTGCTGCCAACTCCGGGGTGTCATTCAGTCAATGTTTGGGCTCCTGTTGCTGCTGCCAACTCCAGGGTGTCTCTTTCAAGCAATGTTTGGGCCCCTGCTGCTGCTGCTGCCAACTCCAGTGTGTCTTTAAGCCAATTTTTGGGCTCCTGCTGCCAACTCCAGTGTCTCTTTCAAGCAATGTTTGGGCTCCTGCTGCTGCCAACTCCAGTGTCTCTTTCAAGCAATGTTTGGGCTCCTGCTGCTGCCAACTCCAGGGTGTGCCTTTCAGTCAATTTTTGGGTTCCTGCTGATGCCAACTTCAGGGTATGCCTTTCAGACAATTTTTTTGTTCCTGCTGCTGCCAACTCCAGGGTGTGTCTATCAGTCAATGTTTGGGTTCCTGCTGCCAACTCCAGTGTCTCTTTCAGCCAATGTTTGGGCTCCTGCTGCTGCTGGCAACTCCAGTGTGTCTTTAGGCCAATTTTTGGGCTCCTGCTGGCAACTCCAGTGTCTCTTTCAGCCAATGTTTGGGCTCCTGCTGCTGCTGGCAACTCCAGTATGTCTTTAGGCCAATTTTTGGGCTCCTGCTGCCAACTCCAGTGTCTCTTTCAAGCAATGTTTGGGCTTCTGCTGCTGCTGGCAACTCCAGGGTGTGTCTTTAGGCCAATTTTTGGGCTCCTGCTGCCAACTCCAGTGTCTCTTTCAAGCAATGTTTGGGCTGCTGCTGCTGCCAACTCCAGTGTGTCTTTAGGCCAATTCTTGGGCTCCTGCTGCCAACTCCAATGTCTCTTTTAAGCAATGTTTGGGCTCCTGCTGCTGCTGCCAACTCCAGTGTGTCTTTAGGCCAATTTTTGGGCTGCTGCTGCCAACTCCAGGGTGTCATTCAGTCAATGTTTGGGCGGCTCCTGCTGCTGCTGCCAACTCCTGGGTGTCTCTTTCAAGCTTTGTTTGGGCTCCTGCTGCTGCCAACTCCAGTGTGTCTTTAGGCCAATTCTTGGGCTCCTGCTGCCAACTCCAATGTCTCTTTTAAGCAATGTTTGGGCTCCTGCTGCTGCTGCCAACTCCAGTGTGTCTTTAGGCCAATTTTTGGGCTGCTGCTGCCAACTCCAGGGTGTCATTCAGTCAATGTTTGGGCGGCTCCTGCTGCTGCTGCCAACTCCTGGGTGTCTCTTTCAAGCTTTGTTTGGGCTCCTGCTGCTGCCAACTCCAGTGTGTCTTTTGGCCAATTTTTGGGCTCCTGCTGCCAACTCCAGTGTCTCTTTCAGCCAATGTTTGGGCTCCTGCTGCTGCCAACTCCAGTGTGTCTTTAGGCCAATTATTGGGCTCCTGCTGGCAACTCCAGTGTCTCTTTCAGTCAATGTTTGGGCTCCTGCTGCTGCTGCCAACTACAGTGTGTCTTTAGGCCAATTTTTGGGCTCCTGCTGCCAGCTCCAGTGTCTCTTTCAAGCAATGTTTGGGCTCCTGCTGCTGCCAACTCCAGGGTGTGTCTTTAGGCCAATTTTTGGGCTCCTGCTGCCAACTGTAGTGTGTCTTTAGGCCAGTGTTTGGGCTCCTGCTGCTGCTGCTGCCAACTCCAGTGTGTCTTTAGGCCAATTTTTGGGCTCCTGCTGCTGCCAACTCCAGTGTGTCTTTAGGCCAATTTTTGGGCTCCTGCTGCTGCCAACTCCAGTGTGTCTTTAGGCCAATTTTTGGGCTCCTGCTGCTTCCAACTCCAGGGTGTGTCTTTAGGCCAATTTTTGGGCTCCTGCTGCTGCCAACTCCAGGGTGTAAAACAAAATTAAAAAACAGGGAGATTCCCCCCACTCATAGCCTGTGCACTGCCACACTATTATGTGGCGTCCCACTAACCAAATTAAGCACCCAAAATAACACCCAAAGACAAGGTTAATTGTGGGACCGGCACTATGACAAAACTCCAGGGTGTGTCTTTAGGCCAATTTTTGGGCTCCTGTTGCCAACTCCAGTGTCTCTTTCAGCCAATGTTTGGGCTCCTGCTGCTGCCAACTCCAGTGTGTCTTTAGGCCAACTTTTGGGCTCCTACTGCTGCTGCTGCCAACTCCAGGGTGTGTCTTTAGGCCAATTTTTGGGCTCCTGCTGCCAACTCCAGTGTCTCTTTCAAGCAATGTTTGGGCTTCTGCTGCTGCTGCCAACTCCAGTGTGTCTTTAGGCCAATTTTTGGGCTCCTGCTGCCAAGTCCAGTGTCTCTTTCAAACAATGTTTGGGCTCCTGCTGCTGCTGCTGCTGCCAACTCCAGTGTGTGTCTTTAGGCCAATTTTTGGGCTCATGCTGCTGCTGCTGCCAACTCCAGGGTGTGTCTTTAGGCCAATTTTTTGGCTCCTGCTGCCAACTACAGTGTCTCTTTCAGCCAATGTTTGGGCTCCTGCTGCTGCTGCCAACTCCAGGGTGTCTTTTGGCCACTTTCCGGGCTCCTGCTGCTGCTGCTGCCAACTCCAGTGTGTCTTTAGGCCAATTTTTGGGCTCCTGTTGCCAAGTCCAGTGTCTCTTTCAAGCAATGTTTGGGCTCCTGCTGCTGCTGCCAACTCCAGGGTGTGTCTTTCAGGCAATATATGGGCTCCTAATGCTGCTGCCACCTCCAATGTGTTTTTCAGGCAATATATGAGCTCCCTATGCTGCTGCCAACTCCTGGGTGTGTCTTTCAGGCAATATATGGGCTCCTAATGCTGCTGCCAACTCCAATGTGTTTTTCAGGCAATATATGTGCTCCCTATGCTGCTGCCAAGTCCAGAGTGTGTCTTTCAGGCAATATTTGGGCTCCCTATGCTGCTGCCAAATTCAAGGTGTGTTTTTTAGGCAATATATGGGCTCCCTATGCTGCTGCCAACTCCACTGTGTGTCTTTCAGGCAATATATGGGCTCATCATGCTGATGCCACCTCAAGGCTCTGTAATTGTGCCGCTCTGCGTCAGCGAATCTAATAGCGAAGCCTCTGATCTGCATGTCATACTTCTTTACAATAGTATTTCACTAACCCAGCATGCATCCTATGCATGTTACAGCCAAGCAAAACGTTCTGCAACCCTATGGAGGCTCTTGGACGCCCAGAAATAGTCGTTTTTAATAGCGATTCGTCGCGAATAAATTCGGACCGAAACAATTTTTCCCGGAAAACTTGGCGAATCAGCCGAATTGAATTTTTCAAAAGTTCGCTCATCTCTAATTATAGCTAGTGTGCCACCACCAGTCATGTATTATAGCCAGTGTGCCACCACCAGTCATGTATTATAGCCAATGTGCCGCCACCAGTCATGTATCATAGCCAATGTGCCACCGCTAAATACTCACCAGAGTACCACCAACAATTATATGTTCTTGCCAGTGAGCCACCACTACTTACATATTATAGCTCATGTTCTACAACAGTTATATACTCTAGCCTTGTGCCACCACCAGTCGTGTATCCTAGCCAGTGTGCGACCACGAGTCATGTATTATAGCCAGTGTGCCGTTAACAGTCGTTTACTTGCACCAGTGTGCCACCACCAGTCTTGTATTCTAACCAGTGTGCCACCACCAGTCCTGTATTCTAGCCAGTTTACCACCACTAGTCCTGTATTCTAACCAGGGTGCCACCACCAGTCCTGTATTCTAGCCAGTGTTCTACCACCAGTCCTGTATTCTAGCCAGTGTTCCACCACCAGTCATGTATCCTAGCCAGTGTGCCACCACTACCTACATATTATAGCTCATGTTCTACAACAGTTATATACTCTAGCCTTGTGCCACCACCAGTCGTGTATCCTAGCCAGTGTGGGACCACCAGTCATGTATTCTAGCCAGTGTGCCGTTAACAGTCATTTACTTGCACCAGTGTGCCACCACCAGTCTTGTATTCTAACCAGTGTGCCCCCACCAGTCCTGTATTCTAGCCAGTGTGCCACCACCAGTCCTGTATTCTAACCAGTGTGCCACCACCAGTCCTGTATTCTAGCCAGTGTGCCACCACCAGTCCTGTATTCTAACCAGTGTGCCACCACCAGTCTTGTATTCTAGCCAGTGTGCCACCACCAGTCCTGTATTCTAGCCAGTGTGCCACCACCAGTCATGTATCCTAGCCAGTGAGCCACCACTACTTACATATTATAGCTCATGTTCTACAACAGTTATATACTCTAGTCTTGTGCCACCACTAGTCGTGTATCCTAGCCAGTGTGGGACCACCAGTCATGTATTATAGCCAGTGTGCCGTTAACAATCATTTACTTGCACCAGTGTGCCACCACCAGTCTTGTATTCTAACCAGTGTGCCACCACCAGTCCTGTATTCTAGCCAGTGTGCCACCACCAGTCCTGTATTCTAACCAGTGTGCCACCACCAGTCCTGTATTCTAACCAGTGTGCCACCACTACTTACATATTATAGCTCATGTTCTACAACAGTAATATACTCTAGTCTTGTGCCACCACCAGTCATGTATCCTAGCCAGTGTGGGACCACCAGTCATGTATTATAGCCAGTGTGCCGTTAACAATCATTTACTTGCACCAGTGTGCCACCACCAGTCTTGTATTCTAACCAGTGTGCCACCACCAGTCCTGTATTCTAGCCAGTGTGCCACCACCGGTCCTGTATTCTAACCAGTGTGCCACCACCAGTCCTGTATTCTAACCAGTGTGCCACCACCAGTCATGTATCCTAGCCAGTGTGCCACCACCAGTCTTGAATTCTAGCGAGTGTGCCACCACCAGTCCTGTATTCTAGCCAGTGTGCCACCACAGTTCTGTATTCTAGCCAGTGTGCCACCACCAGTCCTGTATTCTAGCCAGTGTGCCACCACTAGTCCTGTATTCTAACCAGGGTGCCACCACCAGTCCTGTATTCTAGCCAGTGTTCTACCACCAGTCCTGTATTCTAACCAGTGTGCCACCACCAGTCCTGTATTCTAGCCAGTGTGCAACCACCAGTCATGTATCCTAGCCAGTGAGCCACCACTACTTACATATTATAGCTCATGTTCTACAACAGTTATATACTCTAGCCTTGTGCGACCACCAGTCGTGTATCCTAACCAGTGTGGGACCACCAGTCATGTATTATAGCCAGTTTGCCGTTAACAGTCATTTACTTGCACCAGTGTGCCACCAACAGTCTTGTATTCTAACCAGTGTGTCCCCACCAGTCCTGTATTCTAGCCAGTGTGCCACCACCAGTCCTTTATTCTAGCCAGTGTGCAACCACCAGTCCTGTATTCCAGCCAGTGTGCCACCACCAGTCCTGTATTCTAGCCAGTGTACCACCACCAGTCATGTATCCTAGCCAGTGAGCCACCACTACTTACATATTATAGCTCATGTTCTACAACAGTTATATACTCTAGCCTTGTGCCCCCACTAGTCGTGTATCCTAGCCAGTGTGGGACCACCAGTCATGTATTATAGCCAGTGTGCCATTAACAATCATTTACTTGCACCAGTGTGCCACCACCAGTCATGTATCCTAGCCAGTGTGCCACCACCAGTCTTGTATTCTAGCCAGTGTGCCACCACCAGTCCTGTATTCTAGCCAGTGTGCACCACAGTCCTGTATTCTAACCAGTGTGCCACCACCAGTCCTGTATTCTAGCCAGTGTGCCACCACCAGTCCTGTATTCTAGCCAGTGTGCCACCACCAGTCCTGTATTCTAGCCAGTGTGCCACCACCAGTCTTGTATTCTAGCCAGTGTGCCACCACCAGTCCTGTATTCTAGCCAGTGTGCCACCACCAGTCTTGTATTCTAACCCGTGTGCCACCACCAGTCATGTATCCTAGCCAGTGTGCCACCACCAGTCTTGTATTCTAGCCAGTGTGCCACCACCAGTCCTGTATTCTAGCCAGTGTGCCACCACCAGTCGTGTATCCTAGCCAGTGTGCCACCACCAGTCTTGTATTCTAACCAGTGTGCCACCACCAGTCTTGTATTCTAACCAGTGTGCCACCACCAGTCTTGTATTCTAACCAGTGTACGATTACCAGTCATTTAGGATGTCCCACTGTGTGAGACACCCCATACCACACTGCTGCAGACACTGCTCTGCTCCAATCAGTTTCTTTGGCTGCGCATATTATTATGTGGTTAAAAAAACAAATTGGAAGCTTAGCCACATTCACGATCAGCCCGCAGCACCGCTTTATAGATATTAGAAGCCCCGTTTCCAGAGCCCTATCGCCTGGCTTGTCTGAGGCTATGTTATTTAACAAGCTACGGCTTGAACAACAAGTGCAAGTGTGTAGGCTCGGGGGGAGGGGGGCGGGAGATAGTGGAGGTATTGATCCGCGTGCCAGCACAGATGGCAGTGAGTAACAGAAGCATCAGATGGAATGCGCTGCATTTGGGAATGCTGAAAGCGGGGGAAACCGGCGCTGCCAAATCCACTAAAAGGGAACACAACACGCTGACTGTCGTACGTTCATATACTCTGGCCTGTATGCCACCACTGGTCATTCTATCTCACCAACGTGCCACCACCAGTCATGTATCCTGGCCAATGTGCCACTGCTAAATACTCACCAAAGTACCACCAACAATTAGATGTTCTAGCCAGTGAGCCACCACTACTTATATATTATAGCTCATGTTCTACAACAGTTATATACTCTAGCCTTGTGCCACCACTAGTCTTGTATCCTAGCCAGTGTACCACCAACAGTCCTGTTTTCTAGCCAGTGTGCCACCAACAGTGATGTATCCTAGCCAATGTGCCACCACTAAATACTCACCAGAGTATCCTAGCCAATGTGCCACCACTAAATACTCACCAGAGTACCACCAATTATATGTTCTAACCAGTGAACTGACATATATTATAGCTTATGTTCTACAACAGTTATATACTCTAGCCTTGTGCCACCACTACTCATGTATCCTAGCCAGTGTGCCACCACCAGTCATGTATTCTAGTCGGTGTACCACCAACAGCCCTGTATTTTAGCCAGTGTGCCACCATCAGTCATGTATCCTAGCCTATGTGCCACCACCAGTCATATATTCTGGCCCATGTGCCACCACCAGTCATGTATCCTAGCCTATGTGCCACCGCTAAATACTCACCAGTGTACCACCAACAATTGCCAACAACTTGTATTTGAGTCAGTGTGCCACAAACAGTCATGTATTCAAGTCAGTCTGTCACGACGTCATGTATTTGGGTCAGTGTGCTACCAACAGTCATATATTCCAGCCCATGTGCCACCACCAGTCATATATTCTAGCCAGTATGCCACCACTAATCATGTATTCTAGCCCATGTCCCACCACCAGCCATATATTCTAGTCCATGTGCCACCACCAGTCTTATATTCTAGCTAGTGTGCCACCACTAATCATGTATTCAAGCTAGTGTACTACAAGTCATATATTCTAGCCCATGTGCCTCCACTAATCATATATTATAGCCCACGTGCCACCACCAGTCATATATTCTAGCCCACGTGCCACCACCAATCAAATATTCTAGCCCACGTGCAACCACTAGTCATATATTCTAGCCCATGTACCACCACCAATCATTTATTCTAGCCAGTGTGCCCCCACCCGTCATATATTCTAGCCCATGTGCCCCCACCCGTCATATATTCTAGCCCATGTGCCACCACCAGTCGTATATTCTAGCCCGTGTGCCCCCACCAGTCATATATTCTAGCCCGTGTGCCCCCACCAGTCATATATTCTAGCCCATGTGCCACCACAAGTCATATATTCTAGCCCATGTGCCACCACCAGTCATATATTCTAGCTGTGTGCTACCACCAGTCATATATTCTAGCCCATGTGCCACCACCAGTCATATATTCTAGCCCATGTGCCACCACCACTAATATAATCTAGCCTGTGTGCCACCACCAGTCATATATTCTAGCCCATGTGCCACCACCAATTATATATTCTAGCCCGAGTGCCACCAGCAGTCATATATTCTAGCCCATGTGCCACCACCAGTCATATATTCTAGCCCGTGTGCCACCACCATTAATATAATCTAGCCTGTGTGCCACCACCAGTCATATATTCTAGCCTGTGTGCCACCACCAGTCATATGTTCTAGCCCGTGTGCCACCACCACTAATATAATCTAGCCTGTGTGCCACCACCGGTCATATATTCTAGCCCATGTGCCACCACCAATCATATATTCTAGCCCGTGTGCCACCACCAGTCATATTCTAGCCCATGTGCCACCACCAGTCATATATTCTAGTCCGTGTGCCACCACCACTAATATAATCTAGCCCATGTGCAACCACTAATCATATATTCTAGCCCACGTGCCACCACCAGTGATATATTCTAGCCCATGTGCCACCATCAGTCATATATTCCAGCCCATGTGCCACCACCAGTCATATATTCTAGCCCATGTACCACCACCAATCATATATTCTAGCCAGTGTGCCCCCACCCGTCATATATTCTAGCCCATGTGCCACCACCAGTCATATCTTCTAGCCCATGTGCCACCACCAGCCATATATTCTAGCCCATGTGCCACCACCAGTCATATATTCTAGCCCATGTGCCCCCAATAGTCATATCTTCTAGCCCATGTGCCACCACCAGTCATATCTTCTAGCCCATGTGCCACCACTAGTCATATCTTCTAGCCCATGTGCCACCACTAGTCATATCTTCTAGCCCATGTGCCACCACCAGTCATATATTCTAGCCAGTGTGCCACCACCAGTCATATATTCTAGCTCATGTGCCACCACCAGCCATATATTCTAGCCCATGTGCCACCACCAGTCATATATTCTAGCCCATGTGCCCCCAACAGTCATATCTTCTAGCCCATGTGCCACCACTAGTCATATCTTCTAGCCCATGTGCCACCACCAGTCATATATTCTAGCCAGTGTGCAACCACCAGTCATATATTCTAGCCAGTGTGCCACCACCAGTCATATATTCTAGCTGTGTGCCACCACCAGTCATATATTATAGCCAGTGTGCGGCCATCAGTCATGTGCCACCACCAGTCATATATTATAGCCCATATGCCACCAATCATATATTCAAGTCTGAGTTATTACCTTTGCCCCATCACAGTCATATCTTCTACCCTTTGTGACACCACCGGCAGGAGCTGCATTTAGCAGATAAGCAGACATGGGGCACCAGGAGGTGGCTGTTGGGGTCAGATTATTAACCCTGCCGCCCCCAGAGATTCACTTTCAGCTATCAGGAGCTTCCCACAATGCACTGCTCCAGGAAGGGTTAAGGCATGTGGCAGTTTATCTGTAAACAGCAGAGGGAATAATTATCTCTAATACACACCTCGGAGTCTGGAGCTTATACTATAATTACACATCTTCCCTCGTCTGCGGAGATCGGCAGAGCCGCCATTCACAACTTTCTGGAGGAAGAATAGAGCCGCTAACTGCAGAGCTGACGGGGGCCGCCACTCACTGCCATCACCGTAACAACACAGTGCAGCCATTAAAGGGATAAGTATACACATTCACTCCAATATTTATCCCGGGGGACCTGAGAAACATTGCAGATATAACCTCATGTATTATACTGCTTTCTGCAGTGAGAGCTCAGGCTGTGTAACCATCTGCTCCATGAACAGTGAGATAGATAGATAGATATGTGATAGATAGATAGATAGATAGGGGATAGATAGATAGATAGATAGATAGATAGATAGATAGATAGATAGATAAATAGATGATAGATAGATAGATAGATAGATAGATAGATAGATAGATAAATAGATGATAGATAGATAGATAGATAGATAGATAGATAGATAGATAGATAGATATGGGATAGATAGATAGATAGATAGATAGATAGATAGATAAATAAATGATAGATAGATAGATAGATAGATAGATAGATAGATAGATAGATAAATAGATGATAGATAGATAGATAGATAGATAGATAGATAGATAGATAGATAGATATGGGATAGATAGATAGATAGATAGATAGATAGATATGAGATAAATAGATCGATAGATAGATAGATAGATAGATAGATAGATAGACAGATAGATAGATATGAGATAGATAGATAGATAGATAGATATGAGATAGATAGATGGATATGAGATAGATAGATAGATAGATAGATATGAGATAGATAGATAGATAGATAGATAGATAGATAGATATGGGATAGATAGATAGATAGATAGATAGATAGATAGACAAATAGATATGGGATAGATAGATAGATAGATAGGAAATAGATAGATAGATATGGGATAGATAGATAGATAGATAGATAGATAGATAGATAGATAGATAAATAGATGATAGATAGATAGATAGATAGATAGATAGATAGATAGATAGATAAATAGATGATAGATAGATAGATAGATATGGGATAGATAGATAGATAGATAGATAGATAAATAGATGATAGATAGATAGATAGATAGATAAATAGATGATAGATAGATAGATAGATAGATAGATAGATAGATAGATAGATATGGGATAGATAGATAGATAGATAGATAGATAGATAGATAGATAGATATGAGATAAATAGATCGATAGATAGATAGATAGATGATAGATAGATAGATAGATAGATAGATAGATAGATAGATAGACAGATAGATAGATAGATATGAGATAGATAGATAGATGATAGATAGATAGATAGATAGACAGATAGATAGATAGATATGAGATAGATAGATAGATAGATATGAGATAGATAGATAGATAGATAGATAGATAGATAGACAAATAGATATGGGATAGATAGATAGATAGATAGGAAATAGATAGATAGATATGGGATAGATAGATAGATAGATAGATAGATAGATACATAGATATGAGATAGATAGATAGATAGATAGATAGATAGATAGATGATAGATAGATAGATAGATAGATAGATAGATAGATAGATATGAGATAGATAGATAGATAGATAGATAGATAGATAGATAGATATGAGATAGATAGATAGATAGATAGATAGATAGATAGATAGATAGATAGATAGATATGGGATAGAAGATGTTAGTGCCTAGGATCATTCAGAGAGTGGTAAGGAAGGGGTTAATGAGCCGACTCATGCAGATGAAGAGTGATCACAGCGCCTGCTGCTCACACACCTTACAATATGATCGTACAACACAGCGCAACCTAATGTCATAGCAGCTTATTCCTGTGACTCAGCCAAGCTTAGATATGTGCAATCACACTGTAATGTGTGTATAATCCCCTATTTATAGTAACCAGGGGCTACAAATAGAACTTCTATAACTGCCCGATCATCATGCACCTCACTGGCCAGAACAATGCACACCAAAACTGCTATTCTCCTTCTGTATCCTCCCTTATACACTAATAGATTGTAAGCTCTTCTCCTTCTGTATCCTCCCTTATACACTAATAGATTGTAAGCTCTTCTCCTTCTGTATCCTCCCTTATACCCTAATAGATTGTAAGCTCTTCTCCTTCTGTATCCTCCCTTATACCCTAATAGAGTGTAAGCTCTTCTCCTTCTGTATCCTCCCTTATACCCTAATAGATTGTAAGCTCTTCTCCTTCTGTATCCTCCCTTATACCCTAATAGATTGTAAGCTCTTCTCCTTCTGTATCCTCCCTTATATCCTAATAGAGTGTAAGCTCTTCTCCTTCTGTATCCTCCCTTATACCCTAATAGATTGTAAGCTCTTCTCCTTCTGTATCATCCCTTATACCCTAATAGAGTGTAAGCTCTTCTCCTTCTGTATCCTCCCTTATACCCTAATAGAGTGTAAGCTCTTCTCCTTCTGTATCCTCCCTTATACCCTAATAGAGTGTAAGCTCTTCTCCTTCTGTATCCTCCCTTATTCCCTAATAGATTGTAAGCTCTTCTCCTTCTGTATCCTCCCTTATATCCTAATAGAGTGTAAGCTCTTCTCCTTCTGTATCCTCCCTTATACCCTAATAGATTGTAAGCTCTTCTCCTTCTGTATCATCCCTTATACCCTAATAGAGTGTAAGCTCTTCTCCTTCTGTATCCTCCCTTATACCCTAATAGAGTGTAAGCTCTTCTCCTTCTGTATCCTCCCTTATACCCTAATAGACTGTAAGCTCTCCTCCTTCTGTATCCTCCCCTATACCCTAATAGAGTGTAAGCTCTTCTCCTTCTGTATCATCCCTTATACCCTAATAGAGTGTAAGCTCTTCTCCTTCTGTATCCCCCTTATACCCTAATAGATTGTAAGCTCTTCTCCTTCTGTATTGTTACATATATACTACACTACACTGTGTTGTAGATTGTAAAGCCTCCCCGCTCCTGGCATTGTGCAGCTCTGCCATCCTATCGATTGGGCCGGGCAGCCTCTAGCTTCTGCCGCTCTGTTTTATTTATAAGTATTAATGGAGAAAGCGTCCAATCAGAGGCTGCCCTTGAAATTCTCTCCTCATGCGCCGACCTCTCTGAGACATGTCAATACTTTCTGACATTGCTTTGCTGTTATTCTCTTTGTTTACGCCTTTACCTCCAGTTATCAGCCTTTATATGGCAGAGTTCCCCTTTAAAGGGTAATTCCACTTTCGATAGTATTTCCATTATTGTGCGGCAAAATGACGTCTTCAATGTGCCGAGCGTATCTGTTATTGTTTTAATTTTCAATTTGTTTGCAACTCTGTGTTTTAAAAGAAAACCGTTTTTAAAAAGTGTGTTTCTGTAGCAAAAGGGTAATGGCAGCATTCTCACCTGGAGAGCTTAGACTTAGCTAAAGCTGCTAAAGAGTTCACCTGTTACTTTGGAAGAATTGTTGGACTTGTAGCCCATGATTTTTACCCAAAGCCATGAAAACCACTTTCACTGTAGCAACACAGGAATGAGTGAATCAGAAGAGGTCCCCTTTAGTAACATATCTGTATATAATGAAGGAGGTGTTTCTTTATAAAATGTCTGCGGTAGGATATTACGCTAGTTTCCCCTTTAACTAATGTAAGAATGCCTTAAAGTGGACCAAAACCCACGCCCCTGCAATTTCCTCCTAGATTCCCTCCCCCGGGGCATCCAGAATCTGGTCCACTTTAAAAAATGGATTTATACATTAGAGCTCTCCTTTAACAAAATAGTGGTTCTTAGAATGAAAGAAGAAACCCTTGTAACTGTAGTATAGTGATAGAGTTCCTCTTAAACAAAATGCTGTTTTAAAATGAAAAGAGAAGCGACTGCGTGTTACAAAACAATGTTATAGAGTAAAAGAAGAGTCCCTCTTTAACTAAACATCTGTATATAGTTCTAGAGCTCCTCTTTAACCAATTCAAACATCTGTATATGGGGCTAGAGTCCCTCTTTAACTAAACATCTGTATATAGTTCTAGAGCTCCTCTTTAACCAATTCAAACATCTGTATATGGGGCTAGAGCTCCTCTTTAATCAATCAAACATCTGTATA
>CM051244.1:155393962-155396462 GCA_027917425.1 Gastrophryne carolinensis | reverse complement strand
CGTCATCCCCAGCAGCTGTCCCTCTAACACGGCTCCGAATTGGGCCAAGCTGATCACCGCTGCACACTGACCACCAGAGGGAGCTCCTTCTGCTTAGTGTGATGTAGGCGTGTGCTCCCTCTAGTAATCAGTGTGTGGTATTACACCTGCTGTCATGTTAATATTATTATTATTATTATTACTACAATATATAATAATTATCTGGATGATTAGAAAACAGAACAGTACAAAATGCCATAACATTATTTCTAGAGGATTAGTAATACAATTTATTGGATGAGAGATGATATATTAAGAGAGATGTTTATCTATCTATCTATTTCATATCTATCTATCTATCTATCCCATATCTATCTATCTATCTATCTATCTATCCCATATCTATCTGTCTATCTATATATCTATCTATCTATCTATCTATCTATCTCATATCTATCTATCTATCTATCTATCTATCTATCTATCTATCTATCTCATATCTATCTATCTATCTATCTCATATCTATCTATCTATCTATCTATCTATCTATCTATCTATCTCATATCTATCTATTTATCTATCTATCTCATATCTATCTATCTATCTATCTATCTCATATCTATCTATCTATCTATCTATCTATCTATCTATCTATCTATCTCTCCCATATCTATCTATCTCATATCTATCTATCCCATATCTATCTATCTATCTATCTCTCCCATATCTATCTATCTCATATCTATCTATCTATCTATCTATCTATCTATCTATCTATCTATCTATCTCATATCTATCTATCTATCTATCTATCTATCTATCTCATATCTATCTATCCCATATCTATCTATCTATCTCATATCTATCTATCTCATATCTATCTATCTATCTATCTATCTATCTATCTCATATCTATCTATCTATCTATCTATCTATCTATCTATATCATATCTATCTATCTATCTCATATCTATCTATCTATCTTTCTCATATCTATCTATCTATCTATCTATCTATCTATCTATCTATCTATCTATCTCATATCTATCTATCTATCTCATATCTATCTATCTATCTATCTATCTATCTATCTATCTATCTATATCATATCTATCTATCTATCTCATATCTATCTATCTATCTATCTATCTATCTATCTATCTATCTATCTCATATCTATCTATCTATCTATCTCATATCTATCTATCTATCTATCTATCTATCTATCTATCTATCTCATATCTATCTATTTATCTATCTATCTCATATCTATCTATCTATCTATCTATCTCATATCTATCTATCTATCTATCTATCTATCTATCTATCTATCTCTCCCATATCTATCTATCTCATATCTATCTATCTATCTATCTATCTATCTATCTATCTATCTCATATCTATCTATCTATCTATCTATCTATCTATCTATCTATCTCATATCTATCTATCTCATATCTATCTATCTATCTATCTCATATCTATCTATCTCATATCTATCTATCTATCTATCTCATATCTATCTATCTATCTATCTATCTATCTATCTATCTATCTATCTATATCTATCTATCTATCTATCTATCTATCTATCTATCTATCTATCTATATCATATCTATCTATCTATCTCATATCTATCTATCTATCTTTCTCATATCTATCTATCTATCTATATCATATCTATCTATCTATCTATCTATCTCATATCTATCTATCTATCTACCTATCTATCTATCTATCTATCTATCTATCTATCTATATCATATCTATATCATATCTATCTATCTATCTATCTCATATCTATCTATCTATCTTTCTCATATCTATCTATCTATCTATCTATCTATCTATCTATCTATCTCATATCTATCTATCTATCTATCTATCTATCTATCTATCTATCTATCTCATATCTATCTATCTATCTCATATCTATCTGTCTATCTATCTATCTATCTATCTATCTATCTATCTATCTCATATCTATCTATCTATCTATCTATCTATCTATCTATCTACCCATCCATCATTGGCTATGAAATGAAATGGTAAAAGCAATTCAAACCCTAAAAATCATAGACTGTTCTGGCCCTGAAGGGGTTAATATGTTTTACCATAGCAGAAGTCTCTGAAATCAGATAGTAAGCTGCGGGTCCCTCATGGTGGTTTCCGTCTATTCATTCTAGGTGTGTGTCTGTCTCCCTGTCGGTTGCCCCCCCCCCCCCCCCCCCGCCCCCATCTCTCTCGCTCTCTGTTGCTCTCTATCTCACTCTGTTGATCTCTCGCTGTCTCTTGCTCACTCTTCGTTGCTCTCTCTCTCTTTTTGTCACTCTCTGTCGCTTTCACCCTCTGTCTCTCTCTGTCTGTGTCTCTCTCTCCCTGTCTTGCTCTCTGTTACCCTCTTTCTGTTGCTCTCTTTGTCTCTCTCGCTCTTCTTTCTCTCTTGCGCTTTCTGTTGCTCTCACTCTCTGTCTCTCTCCCTCTGTCTCTCTCTCTCTTTCTTGCTCTCTGTTGCCCT